>JAPEIX020068727.1:0-11085 GCA_026122405.2 Zoanthus sansibaricus | reverse complement strand
CTGAACATCATTTTGTCATAACTAATTTGTTTAAAGTGGGTATGATCACGTGACCTCTAACTGCAAAGGGCCTATTGCGCACAGCTGAAGGGTCGTGCTGCTCGTTCCCCCCTTGCGGAGTCCCTAGCCAAGACTCTGGAAATCAAAGACTTCTTCTGTGATTGCCAAATTTTCCAATTAATCTTTTTTATTAGGTTTAGCAGACAACTTTAAAATGTTTACACTACCCCTGGGTATATTATTTAGAGCTCGAGTTTTATAAACATTAAACAGTTTTACTTGTCGTGTGAGCTGACCGTTCAAGCGTTAACCGTTTGTCAGAGTTTTAAAACCGTGAGAAGACGAAACAAACAAAGTTTGTGGTTCATTCGTTTATTTATGAAATCGTGAATACAATATTAGGGAAATAAAATGTTATTGAAAATTAATTTTACTATTCTTTTACGTATCAGTTCTTTTTCATTTTTATTTATTGCCATTGCAAAAGCAGGTATATATTTGAAATTTGCGTTTATAGATTAAAGTCGTCATAAATTAAACTGCGTATTTTACAACAAAATTTTGAATCATTTAATTATTTAACAATTATTCCAAGAGCGCGCATTGAATATGAGTTGGATATAATCATGTCATATTCAACAAGCGCTAATGGAATAATTGTTTTATTAAATTTCATGAGCTTTCTGAACCCTTTGATACTTGAAAGGACAACTAAATTTTATTCTGACATTTTTCAGCTTGGCCCGCTACACTTCACACAGTTTCCATATATGGTCATTCGGTATAATTCAGATTCAATTCAAATTTATTTACACCACAGTTATAAAGAATTATATATATACACAATAATTATACTAAAAGAGATTTTAGGTGCTGGGTATCTGAAATAGTTTGAAAACTAATCGAGTCAGACAGCCCAATATGCTACTATTTATGTGTTGTAAATTTTTTCAGTGCGGTCTTTCATACAGTGGCGGAGAAAAGGAAACAAATACATAAATTATGTTAAACTGAAATGTTTGTACATATATGTAAAGGTAATAATAATAACACACACACACAAATATATGTACTGATATAACCGAGATTGAGTGAACCAATCACAACGCTAGAGACGCAATATTCAAAGCTGAAAATTTTATGAAAAAGTATATTCATAAACCGGTAAAGTTTTAGAATTTTTTGCGTAACATACGCAAAAATCTCCGGTCATTGTCAAACTTGTCAGTAGAACTGCAAAGAGCTTGACGTCGTGAATGAGTTGAACAGTCAGAGCCAGATTCACTGCATGTTGGAGATGCTGGCCCACTCACTGCTGTGCGACGATCTCTTGGAACGTTTAGCCAAGTTTTTGGGTCTTGTTCACCTGTAGCTTCAAAATCTTGGAAAGTCGAAGGGCAGTTTTCTGGGAAGAAGTCTGGAAAGAAGTGTCTGGAAATCACATTTTGAACTTTTGGTGGTATTTCGTCATTACACTTCATTATTCTTAAAACCACGTCGCTAGACTCAGGATAAGGGTCGACTAGGATTTTATGATCATCGCAGATTGTAACGATAAAGCGTTGAACTTCACCGTAGTTTTTCGGTAAATAATTACGTTGTTCATAGCTTTGAGAGATTTTTTTGCCTTCTCTTTTGTCTTGGAACATTTCTTCTTCTTTTATCTTATTTTTACTTCTTATAATTGTCCTACCAGAAATTTGTTTTTGCAAAGGCACGACAGTTTCTTCGAGAATATCGCACGGGCTTAATTGTATTTTAATCGGTGAGTGGCGAGTTTTGACAAGTGGTTTTCTTTGACTTGTTTCAAACGGCATTAAAGTTGGTGTTGTTGGTACGTTGGTGGCTGGTTTGTAAAGTCTCTTCCTAAATGTGCTGGCTTTCACTTGTTTGCTGGTGTTGCCAAGAGGAGATAGCTTTCTCTTCTGAATTACACTTGGCATCGTTAATAAAGGTAGTTGAGGAGTTATGGACGTACGCGAAACAATTTCGATTTTCTGTTTTGATGAGTTGGTTTCCTTTTTTTCAGGCATGTTTTATATTTACGTTTAACAAGAGAATTATCCTGCCTTCTGTGAGAGATTGAGATTGTCTTGACAATCTGGTTGGTTGAATGAAATGGTAATTCGGAACTCTAAGGTTCCAATTTTATAGCCTAAAGATTCCGTTCATTTGGTCTGGAGGACAACTTTTAGTCCAGAAGAAACGCCATAAAAGGAATAAGTTTGACAAGGGAGTAGATTTGCGTCATGGGGTGGGGACACTGGTAAGTGCTGAACAACCAAATACGGAGATTCATTTTTTTTAATGTGACGAAATATATTATTTCCAAATTTGGTGGTCGTAATTCATGCAGTTTCAGCTAGCACGCATCATATCCAAATAAATTCATGCAATGTAGCTGTGTTGCACATGCGTGCTTGTACTGACACAGCCACTATCAATAGGGCACTGAGCAGGTCAGAGGGACTAAACCCGTGCGAAACCCTTTATAAAAAGAGTGAGTGAGCCTGAGTGTTAGCAGCCGTGGACGGCCAGGGCTTACCCCTGAGCAGGCTAGTGATGCGTATTTAGTCAGTCACGCGACTACATATCATGTTAACACCGATGACATACTTTAAGCACGTATAAGCGTAATAACAATGAACTCCACAAATAAACTGTAAAGTAATAGCTCGTAGGATTGTGTAATACACACTGATGTAAGTTTGTACTCGTGGCAAATAAATTCATTCTGATTGTGAACTTGAAAGAGTATCGTTGCCCTTATTCGTATAGTTGAGCACGCTACAAACTTGGCGGCAGCGGTTGGTTTAGCGAGGCCAACGAAAGTAGATCAAGCTCGCAGAAATTTTTACCACATAATTTGCACAATTTCCGAAGTCACAAATTAACAATTACCGAGCAAAATGTCCAGCGCTAATGGTACCAGTTCAGCCGCGACGAACAGCAGTGCAAGCAGTGAGGCAGTGCAACAAACGGGACCTTCAAGTGCAATTTTTCCCGAAAAGTTTGACGGAGGCGATTTCGTATCGTGGCTACTTCAGTTTGAGACCTGTTCTACCGCAAACAAATTGAACGACGACGTGCAGCTGAAGAAGTTGCCAGCATTTTTACGGGACAGAGCTGCAACGCACTTTTAGGCCCTTACCGCAGCCCAGAAAGCCGATTACGTAACGCTGAAGAAAAGTTTGTCAGAGTGACTTTGTCCCAAAGTGGAGCAAGAAAGATACTTTCAGGAATTCGAGAAACCCAAATTAACTGCGGCCAGGCGAAGACCCCGCGGTGTATAACTGGGAGTTGCAACAACTGCTAAACAAAGCAAACCCAGATCTCGACGATCACTTAAAAGACGCCCTTTTGGAGAGGCAGTTTATGCGAGGGTTGCCAACGAACCTTAAGCTAAAACTGCTGGAGCATGACCCAGTCCCAACCCTCACGAAAATGGTATCGTTCGTTCAACGGCACCGCGCAGTTGAAGTTCAGATGGCGAGCAGCGCCGTTGGACAGCCAGCAGGGGACGCTTGTGGTGTGTTTTCGACAACGACCAGTTCCGCAGTCTGCCATGGCGATCAAGGTACTGCCACAATGAAAGCCGAAATATAGCAGCTGGCAGCGGCCGTAAAGGAAGTAACAGTTGGGCAGAAAGAGCTACAAGCCGAGCTCAGAGCCTCAGTTCCAATAGTCGCATTAATTAATTAATTCGTTGTCACCTCTCAGAAATCAGTCAGATTTTTAAAACTTTTATTTAAAAAATAACAAGCTTAAATTCTCTAAGTTTTAACCTTTTGCGGCAACTTTTAAATTTCATTGACTCTAGTCTGAATATTCTCTATCCACTTTTTTTTATACGAAGGCCAGGTTGAAAAACGGCCAAAATAAAAAACATACTAAGAGCACACTGAAAGTCGAAAAATTTAATTTTACAAGAAAATTTTAGAACTAATTATTTTCTCTACAGTTGTAGATCAAATATCCAAGCTCGCACGTTCTTAAACAGACTTACAATGTACACCAAACACGTTTGAATAAAACCCCAAAGATATTTAAGAGCATTCAGCTGTTCATATAAAAACGTGTATCTGATGGTAATGATACTTCAGTATGGGCCACGATAATTCTTAAAACAAGAAATGTTATATTGAACGCATCCTATTTTGGTTGCTCAGGCGCGAGAAATCGAGAATTTTTGTTAAGACTGCAAATTGGCTGCCCCTGTAGGTTTTTTCAGGGGCGTTGAGCTACGTTTACGTGTAAATCAACTACGTCATGTTTTGCATGTGCTGCTTGGTTCCTCTTTGGCTACCTGATGTTTGTCGTTTGAACAGTGCATCGGACATACATGTATTCAACAGTTCTATGTTTAACAAAAAAAAAATGTTCAACTATTTTAATAATAGATTGTATTCGAAAAACAGAAAAAAATGCATTAGTGGCAATTTCAAATTAAAAAGAGAAAAAAAAGAAAAACTAAATAAGTTAAAAAAGGTTAGAACAGGCCTTGAACTGGGTCCGTTCACACGAGAGTCAAAAGTTCTACCATAGGGCCATGCTCGATGTGCGATAACACGCGTCCCTAATCCCCTAATCTTTGATTACTACTAGTTTATCGATGTATTAGCAAAAATTAAGCATATTTGCTTTTTCAAAAGTTCTACCGTTTGCAAAACATTTTTTGTTTTAATATTCGCAATCGTTTTTTATGATTTGATGCCGTGCAGTTCGTTTATTGGTTGGTTACACTCAGTTCGTATTACACACACAAAAAAAGATCTAACGTGACACAATTCATATATCCATGTCACAGAAGCGTCAATAGTTGTTCAATCGGCGGACTTATCTCACGTAAGAATAAAATAGTTAAATACTCTAAACAGCAGGAACGAAATAATTTTCAAATTTTAAATTATATAGAAACAAGTTTCGGTTTACCATAAAACATCTTTATTGCAACTGAGTACATTAACAATGCAGCTGCACATAAAACGAAAATATTCTTCTGTGCTAAATCCCTCTTGGGTTTCATGTATAGTATAACAGCATTAGAGAATTTTACAATCAACTGCCACAATGAAGGTCGTTGATGCCAGATTAGCTGAGACAAATTGGCACAACTTTAAAAATGAAAATATTCATTTACCATTCAATGTCCTATTGCTACTTTTAAAAATGTTCAAAAAATCGTGTGACTGCTAATGAAAATAGCTGTGACATGTTGCCACAAGTCTTAAGTCTCCTGAGCCTATAATCGCCGCATTAGGTTAAAGTTTCACTACACTTTCAACAGCTACTTAAACAACTGTTGTTCAGTCTGATACGCCGTAAAGAGTACAAGGAAGAATTTTTTCTGTTCCGGAGTCTCAAAAGTTAATTTGCGTTAAGAATTGTTCCTGAACATTTTTCAAATCACTCAAAACCTTCCAATGAAATTAAAATTAAACTCCGTCCAAATTGAAAATTATGGAAAATAGGATTATATCCTTTGGCTCTGCGTAATTAACGCTTTTTTCATTGTTGGTTTAAAAAACCTCAATGAATGTTGTCATCGACTGCTCAACCGACCTGCTTGCTATGCATCTCCCGCTAAGAACTATTTTTTCAACAAAGTTTTTTTAGGAAAAAAATTAAATTCAATTAACAAGGCGGACTCAGCCTTTTTGTTCTAAGAATCTCTACAACCAATAAAAAACTATTTCAAACTTAAAATGATTTTAAAATTTTTCGTAACAAAATTTATAACCATTGGTTTAATTGAGCAGTTTGTTTTCCTGTTCCTCGTGTGCTTTCAGAAACCTGTTTTTAGGCGATATTTTGAGTCAAGGAACAGAAGGGCGAGCAGTTTGAATTTCTTACTTAAAGCAGTCAAGAGGATCAGTTAGAACTAACACTTTGTTTCACCAACAATTCTTTTTTCCAGCCACAATTGACACAAGGTCATGTTATGCAAGAAAATGCGTACGAGAATAACTGACAATAAATTAAAAATATATGCAGCCGTGGGCAATATTAAAATTAAGAATTGAGACAATCCAAGGAAGTGACCAAATAAAAGATAGTTTTTCTTACTTGAAAAGAATTAATCACGTGGTGACACGCATAATAATTGTTTTTTAGTTTTGATCTTTGATTGACGTTTGAAAGCAACCTCAATGAGTTCAACGATTTCGAACCAAAGAGATAAAAAAAAACTGTAAATACATTGTGAGTGTACAAGTCTGGAGTATTAGTACTCTTAAGAGAGTAGTCAGTTTATTGTCTCAACCTGATCCGCTAAGGTCGTGACCACAAGACATTCATGTAGTTCGCAGTATGAAACAGCTAAATGCAATAAAGCTACCATCTTATGTATGACGTGCTATCAAAATACGGCACTTAAATGTTGGAACGCGTCACATGTGAAACTAATGAAGATACACCGATATACACACATTAAGAGAAACACTGGTGGATCAACACAATGTCACACAAGTTCTTCTGCTTTGCTCTCGTAGTTGTTGTATTCGCTGTTATTTTGAGTAGAAAGCAAGCTGCGGGAAAAGCCATTGTGACCGTCCTCACCCAAGGACGTATTGGGCCACTACCTTCGAAGCAGCGGAAAAAGGACGTGTTCCCGGGTACACGTAAATCCACACCTGAGGTTGAAAAAACTGATCGACATAAAACGTTGTGGATTCTAAATCAATGGATAAAGGAGAGACGGCCTACCAAGGTTAGAATAGGGAATCGTTCATTTTTATTTCTTAATTGGTTGTTTCACTGTTCCTCGCCCAAACGATTACGCGATTTATTATATAATTGGATGATCACGCGATCTGTCGCCATAATGTTGATTTTACGTACATCAACTAGTAACCTCTTCTTTTTTTATCAATGCTGCTCTTGTAATTGTTTTTATATTAGAAAATTGCACTTAGTCGGTATATCACAGTTTGTGGACACTCTTTTGGTCAGTGTCTTTGGGTAATTTACATGCAATCTGTTTGTAATTCAGAAGAAATTCTTTGTGCGCTCATTTTAGCACCTTTGATTCAAATCCTGATAGCAGACGACAAACATTTTGTAAACAACTTTAATTTATACGAAAATAATGATTTTTGTGACGGGAGAATCGTTGAGGTCTGGTTTGCAAATCCAAGTCAGGTCTTCGAAATAACGGAAATACTTGAGAATATTTCCAATAATTTTGAAGCTCTTTATATAATGTGATTTTCAAACTTTGCGTCTATCGGAAATAACTCGTTAATGTGATTGCCATTCATTCGAGTAAAATCGAGAACAGGAATGTGAACTTTGAACATTTTAGTAATAAACAAATGAACAAATACAAAATAATAATCAAGGTTAACATTGAAGAAAATTGGGGCATTTTTCTGCAAAAATAATTTTGTTTAAAAACAAATCTCTTTAAAAATGAATCCTGTGGATCGACGTATCAACTTTCTACCTTCTTTCTAACTTTATCTACAAGTCTGGAACTTCGAGTTACCTCGAAAATCTTCCGTTAAGAGTTACATTATCTTCAACCCTTAACAAGATACATACTATCTCTTCAAGTACGAGCCATCCTTAGAGTCAAGAAACAAACCTTTATGTCTTCTGTTTTAGTTTCTTTGGCTTTAATTTCTTTTATCGAGTTAGAACTTCTCGCAAATAATTTGTAACTTCTATTTATTGCTTTTCAGAATCAACTAATAAAAAATCTTGCTGCAAAATCGAAAAACAAAGAGGACCAATAAATAATAACAAATCAAAACTCAAACTGCAATCACCAACGGTTTGTACAGGGTAAAAAAAGACAGCAAACAACTGTTGTACTTGTATGACAAAATCTGTCGTGAAATAGATTCCATGATTTACATCCTGCCATGAAGAGAGAAAATCAGCGGGATATTGTAAAGGAGTTATCGGGAAAGAACGAGCAGAATGTAATGTTTATAGTCCTTGTGAGTCGGTGTCAGTAAAAGAAAGCCTTTTGTGAAAACTTGTATAAACTTGAAGAGCCGCTCTTCTAAAAGTTAAAGTCCCTTTTGTTTTATTGTTGGAGTCCAAAAATGATTCATTGAGTTGAAACGTGCTTATAAATATTTCTTTTCTTTTCATTTATAAAGAGATAAAATGAAAACGAGCTGTCAAACTATATCAACTGAGTATTAGCTTACACTGAATTTTCTAATTTAAGGCTAAATGCATTTGCTGGGGCACTTAAACGTTCTATTTTAGACTTATTGACAAAGAACTTGAAAGGTACAATTTTTTGTAGTCTTAGAAAAGAATTTTACACTAACTTATTTGTATATATAGTTCACTTTATTCGCAGTAACTGATACGTAGTCCCATATCGTGAATTTAGTACATACCTTTATGCACACGACATGATCTACACTATCTACATGTTCTATAGGATCTATACCATCTAAAGTATTCGGTGGTTAATATATGTGATCTATATGCTCTATAAGTAATCTGTATACAGTATAGAGGGTGTTGAGCATTCAGTGGTAGATATAAGTGATCTATACTCTCTATAGGTAGTTGTATACAGATATAGTGTCGAGTATTCAATGGTTGATATATCGAGAAAGAGCCTTGACATGTTTCAAAAATGTTTCATGAAACAAAAACTAAACTCCATTATCCAAGACTTTGAACATATTTGAGATGATCAAAGTAATGGCTATACAGTTGCAAAACAATGTGCACGCCTTTCGTTGGCCATCCGGAACAATACTCTCTAGTCATACAAAGTAGTGGTGTATAACTAAACACGATGGCTCAAAACGAAACAGGCGCGCAGACTAAAAATAGCAGAAATTCAACCCTATAAACTTGGCACTTTTAGCCCCTAACGGTAGTTGTAAAATATCTACACAAATCCAATTATTAATATATCAAATTTTCCCTATATAAATCTTTCGTGTTGTTAACCTTTTATCTGACGAAGAACTAATGTCGAAATGTCAGCTTTGAGCTTTACTTACGGCGATGATAACTTTTCAAACTAAAGTTGATATACCACGTGTGCAACCACAAGATTTAAAAAAAATCTGTAAACATGTATCGTAACGATCTTTCATTTGTTTGTTCACCTGAAGAAGGTTGGTGTGGCCAACCGAAATATTGTGTATAATATATATTTTTAAAGTCGTATTGGTTTTACTTTTCTTAATGTTTAAACCACAAGGCCACGGGTCAATCCTAGGCTTTGCGCGAGATCATGGGGTATTTCCGAGAAGCTTTCTCTGCTTTTTATCCTTACGAGGTAGGTAAATAGAGAACGAGCAAGTACTGGGTGCTAACCACTTAGGCCCCGTCCACACTAACCCGGATAAATTTGAAAATGGATAAGTAGGTGCGAAAACGTATAAAATGTTTTGCGTCCGCACTAGAAGCCGGATAAAATGTTTCGCGTCCACACTGATGCGATCTTTGCTGGATAATCAATAAAGTGCATCATTGCGCATGTTGTTCGTCTTGAGTCTGCGATCATTTCGTCTTCTCGCCACCTTTTGAGCGTTTTTTGTATTTACTTGGAAGCGATTAAAAATGGCCTAACAAGGCTGAAAAAAGACAAGTACAAAAGAAAAAAAAGTAAACTGGACTACTTTTCATGGTCTGATGATGAGGTTGAACTGTTATCGACTATAAGGCATCCAAATCGATAAAAACATTGACTGGGAGGCGTGTCAAAACATGTATCAAGACAACATGGAAAAATATCTCGAAAACTATCCTTCGCTTGAACAAGCTTCTGCGCTAGAAAAAATATACCCACACACAAAACAGGAGATGAACAAGGCCATACTAACAACCAAATTGAAATCAATTAGGCAGAAATATCGAAAAGTTGTACAACACGTCGAAAGCGCATTCAAAAAGCTCCGTTTTCAAAAAGATTTGTGTCCACACTGATACGCTTAGCTGGCGTATTCAAATTTATCCACTCTGAAGAGCGTATTCAAATTTATCCGTTTTCGTGGATAAATTTATCCGGTTATGCTCGTATTAGTGTGGACGGAAGGCGTATCCGGAGAAAAATTGATGCGTTTTCAAATTTACCTGGGTTAGTGTGGACGGGGCCTTAGTTTTCGGTAGCCGTTGACTGTAAATAAAGATTCAAGAGATACTATAAACCAATGATATTTATTCAGCAGACCGGATACTGATTAAGTTAAAATAGAGATAGTGAATTTTGAGCTAAGTAACTAATGTGAATTATTCAACAATGACACGAGCGTGGGAGAATTAGGTCATGGCTTCGAATCCAATCGGGGACTCAGATTTATCCTTTGTCCCACGCTTGTGCCACTCTTGAGTACCGTAGTTATTCACTTTTAAGCCGAACTCACTATTAAGCCGCACCCCCAATTTTGAAAAAGATAGCAGAGCGGCTTCATCAGCAGTTTGTTTCGGGAAATACTCAGTTTTAAGCCGCATCCCGTTTTTAGTAACAGAACGTTCTTAATAAACACGAAACAAAATGACCAAATTTCAAAACAATGTTGTTTACACGCAAAAACGTTGAAACTGTACATTCAAGCGATAGACAATGTGTGGAACTATCCAAATTGAAAGTATGCAACAGCCTAGACGGAACGCAGGATGAATTAGTCTACCAAGAACATGACGACAACACCGAATACGATGAAGAGCTTGAAAACGAGTTGGAAACCGACTCAGAAGAGGAGAATGACGATTAAACAACCAAACAAACGGTTCTTTTCAGAGCCACCAAATACTACAAAAGAAAATAAGCAATATTAACCTTTATGTTAGATGGCTTTTGTGCGGCTTAATTCACATATGAATTACTGTACATGTTTAGTTGTTAAATATTGTGTTTTTTGTGCGACTTAATCGTGAATTCATGTTTATAATCATGAATTTTGGATGTCGAAAATTATATTTTTATATTTAAGCCGCAACCCCCAATTTGGAACAATGTTACTTGCTATATTCTGAAATTTTGTGAATAAATGGTGCGGCTTAAAAGCGAATATAATTGACCTTTAAACAACAACAACAACAATCATTATTTCCAAAAAAAAACAAGTTACAAGTACAACACCGCCTGCAAATAGCCAAACT
>JAPEIX020068637.1:0-11085 GCA_026122405.2 Zoanthus sansibaricus | reverse complement strand
AAGCTTCTCTGCAACCTTCGAATGCAATACCTGCCTCTGAAGTTCTGTCTGATCTATATCTCTGTGACTCTGCACTGTCACCAGAGTCACTGGAGCTGCTGATCCCGCTGACCAGAGCAGACGTCTCATCTATTCGGCCATGCGCGTCAGGACGCAAACCAAGATCGTCCGGCACAGGAAGATCAGGAGGATCAGGATCTGGAAGTGAAACGTCCAAGTCTCACCCTGCCTGGAGTGATCATCTTTGCTTGAGCCACTCTTGCTGCTTCCGCGAGTTGACAACAGGCAACTTCTGATCCACTTGACCTTGTGTTAGCACGTCCACCCATCAAGATAGACTCAACATCCCCTGCAACATGTAGAAGTAAGATCAAATAAGTACTTGACCTCTCCTGAGGATCCTGAGGCTTTGAAGTCCCTAGATCACCCAGTCAGACTCAGTGTCGCACGGTCGCTTAATATCATCAAAGGCCTCATGGAATGATTGGCCAAGCCAACCCGACAATCACAGCCTGAAGTCTCGCCGTTTCTGCCCGTTCATGTTTTTTTTAGTCAGGCACCGCATAGACGTCATCATAGTCCTCTATCAGAAACCTCAGTCCGTGGTTTTCAACAGGACTTCAACGTGCCATGATTCGTCATCGATGCGGCTATTTGCCCGGGTCCACAGCTCCAAGAACTCCATCACGTCCACTGGCACTTCGTTGGTGGAGGCCCACCACAGCACCTCCAGCTCCGACACCGAAATCTGCCATATTGTTTTTTGGTATCCGGTTATGGTCCTAAGATCAAGCAATCAGGTGGCACATGGTGGCTCTGCACGTGGCACTACACCTATTTCGAAGTGTAAAATCTGTAAATTGGAAAGGTTCTTTAAGTTTTGCGATTGTAACGATATCGCCCACTACCACTACCACTACCACTACCACTACCACTATCACTATCACTATCACTACCACTACCACCATCACCATCACCATCCCTATCCCTATCCCTATCACTATCACTATCACTATCACTATCACTATCACTATCACTATCACTATCATTATCATTATCATTATCATTATTTTTATTGTTATTATTATTATAAGGTGAAAAAGATATATGCAAGAGAAACTGTTTGACCTAGAGTTTAGAACATTTGCGTTAATTTGGCTCCCAAAGAGAAAGGAAGTGAGTGTGTTGCACTACCGTTTAAGCTTTTAGTCTATTATGAGATTATTAATTATATTATTTTGCAAACGAACAGTTCCCGTTTTGCTTTAGTTTCGAAAGAAGGAATTCTTAAAATAAACAAGGAAGAAACCCCTTTAAACACAAAGAAAGCAACAAAATTTAGTGTTTCGGTGTTTGATGACAAGAGTTTATCCATTTTATTCTTTGTTTTTTTCTTTTGATGGTAAGTTTATTGCTCGCGCGTGAGGTAGATTGCGGAAGTGTGTTTGTGAAACTTACTTTTGCCCAGATGTTTTCAATTTTGTGAAATAAATTATTTTGAAAACTAGTTTTCACCTGCTGGTTTAATACTAAAACAATTATCTTTCAGTGTCGGTGCCTAGCGATAGTTATTTTTCTCCATCTGGGGGTATAATTGTTAATTATTCCGACTCTCCGAACATCAGAAGCGTAGTTACTAGATGAGTATATCGTAATCGAAATAGAGCCTAGAATTGAACGGCTCTTCTGAGAAATCCATCTATTTGAAATCCAGAATATTTCCAAAGGAACGCACGAAACTGTAGAATAGCTATAATTCAATAGAAATTGAAAAAGGTTATGCAAAAAGTATTATATAATAATTTGGATAGTATGTGCGTTTTGATTGGTCTACAAGTGTGTTTCCATAGCGCTATGAAACATGAAAATTACGTGAGCAATATGGTTGGCTGTGATGGTGATGGTGATGTTTGTAATGATGATGATGGTGATAATGATAGATGATGGTGGAAGTCGGATAATAGTGATGATGATGATAGTGATAATGAAGGTGGTGATGCTAATATTAGTGATAATGATGATAGTAATGATGACGATAGTGATGATGATGATAGTGATGATAATGATAGTGATGATGATGATAGTGATGATGATGATAGTGATGATGATGGTAGTGATGATAATGATAGTGATGATGATGATAGTGATGATGATGATAGTGATGATGATGATAGTGATGATAATGATAGTGATAATGAGTGATAATGATGATAGTGATGATAATGATAGTGATAATGAGTGATAATGATGATAGTGATATGATGATAATAATATGATGGAGATGATGTTGATGGGGATGATAATGATGATGGTGATGATGTTGATGGGGATGATAATGATGATGGAGATGATGTTGATGGGGATGATAATGATGATGGTGATGATGTTGATGGGGATGATAATGATTATGGAGATGATGTTGATGGGGATGATAATGATGATGGTGATGATAGTGATGTGATGATGATGGTGATAATTTATATCCAACAAAACACAACTTTATTCGCATTTCATATTTAAAAATATAAAAAAATTCGATAAGAAAGGGTTAACAAGTAAAAATAAATAATGATAATGTTAATGATAACAATGATAATGATGATGATGATGATAATGATTGTGATGATGATAGCAATGATGTTGATGGTGATAACGATGATGATGATGATGATAATGGTGCTGATGATGATGGTGATCATGATGATGGTATTGATGATGACGAAGGTGATGATGACGAAGGTGATGATGATAATCATGGTGATGATGATGATAATGATGGTGATGATGATGATGGTGATGATGATGGTGATGATGATGATGATGATGGTGATGATAATGATGATGGTGAAGATTATGGTGATAATGGTGATGATAATAGTGATGATGATAATGATTATTATAAAGATGTCATTTATATTGATGTTGGTGATGTTGATGATGATGTTGATGTTGACAATATTTTTTCTCAGATTAAACAATTTCAGAAATGCAATAAAACCTACTTTTATTGTTATTGTTTAATAGATATTTAAGCACTTGGGAGGTAACCAGAAAGGGTACATAACTATTGAAGACTTGGATAAACTCACTAGAGAACAGATGAGGAAACTTGTATTGGACTTTGAAGGAAGTGATATTTCCAATACCGTGAATTACGAATACGGTTATATTCATTTTAATGACATCAAAGCCACTTTAGAAAGAGAGTTGAAAATGAAGGGATATATCGAGAGAACTCAATTCATTCATGATTACAAGGTGAGTTGAGGGCTTCTAGTGTGTCGATATAAATTAAGTACTAATAAAACCAATTTGAAAACGTCCTATGCTTTTTACAATATTCAGAAGCAATAAACTTTCGTCTGCCCTTGTACAGCCTTTGTCAAACTGGCAGTCAAAGACTTCAGTGCTGCTTTAACGTTTTTGACAAAAGAATGTTTTCAAGTATTTATAATATGACAACTTTATCAGTTACTCTACACTTTTACTTGATTATATACTCAGCTATACTCATGAAAGTGAGATTCACTGCTCGTGTGACCAGAAGTCCTCCAGTCTCTCTCTCTCCCCAACCCCTCTCGGACCTCTGGTACCCAGGGTAACTCAGGTGCGGATCAAGGAAGAATGGTGACCGCTTTGCTGCAGGAAATTTTTTTCAATTTTAACTACCAAAAGTGGCCTTTTCTGGCTTTTTGAGTAAGTCAGATAATACGTTGACCAGTTCCATTCTCCTTAAATGAAACCTTGTCTATTTCCGGTCATTGACAAAAACGTTAAATAAATAAATGTTCGAGATCAATTTACAGTTTACTTTTATTAAAAATATATACATATCTATTTATTTTTTATGAAAATTCTGACGATTTCCGTCAAACGGTGAAAACTGGTGTGGATCCGCACCTGATACTCCTTGTGAAACATCTAGAAAATATACCATGTAAGTGTATGGAGTATATACCATGTAAGTGTATGGAGTATATACCATGTAAGTGTATGGAGTATATACCATGTAACTGTATGGAGTATATATCGTGTAAGTGGATGGAGTATATACCATGTAAGTGTATGGAGTATATACCTTGTAAGTCTATGGAGTATATACCGTGTAAGTCTATGGAGTATATACCATGTAAGTCTAATTTAGAACCTTGTGTAGTCTCAGCGTTTTAAACTTTGTATGTTTTTGACGCAAATTATGATACATTTTTGGTGGTGAAATCTTGTTAGTCGAAGCTTCCCTCACTGATAATATGCTCAGCCTCCTCAGCGTTTACTTCTGGTTCACACTTGTGAAATAAGCACGAGAAGAAGCACAAGAAAAAGAAAGAGAAACGTGTTCCTTTCTCTTGTGCTTGTTTCATGTTTTTCACCAGTGTACACGAGAACATCCGTGAAACAAGCATAAGCATAGAACACAACACATAAGTTCACTTTGCACACGTATATTTTTCATTTTCTTGTGCTTAATTCACCTGTGTGAACATAGTTTCCTAGTGCTTGTGGTTTTGCTTATTTTACAAGAGTGAACCAGGCTTAAGAACCATTTCACATCCGTCAACGATTTTGATGACATTTTTCTACTCTATCAATTATAAGCCTATTAGCTTCTAACAAAGCATTTTGCCAAGTCAAACATATTTTCCTAATATATCTAAACAAAATATCTAGATGAGAAACGGTGAAAAATGTTATTGTGATTTCAAAAGTTATTTAGTTACTGTCCACTCAGTGGGTTGACGCATGCAGTTGGTAAGATCTCTGCTTTCTGACCACAGGGTGCCCAGTTCGATCCCGGCGCTGCTGCTGCCGAAATTTGAATATTTGTGTGATCTTAGCTTCTTTTCCGCCTAAGCTAACTCAGCTTTGCATCCTTTCGGGTTAGGTAAACAGGGATTACAAATTTCTATTTCCCTTTGAGGTCACTTTGACTCCTTCTCCAAAAATTTTGGAGTCATTTTTGAAAATGTGAGGTCAAGGAAGCAGAAGGAGTGGCCATTTTGAGCACATGCAGTGTAGGCACTTTATACCATTATTATATGAAGTACGTACGTGGAGAAGAACCGCTGACTGAAAACATACAATTAAAATGTTATCAGCTTATCAACGTGCTGTACGTCGGACACAAAAAATCTACGGACAAAGTTTGTTTCACAAAGGAATTTTTTAAGATTTTGCCAGGCAGAAAATATAATTCTGTTGAACGTTTCTGAATTCCTCTCTCGAGTCAAAGTGACTTCCTATTGAATTTTTTGGAGTCACTGATGAATTTTTGGCGTAAAATACGCCAAATTTGGCTTATTTGCAATCCCCGGTAAATGAGTACCAGCATCTGAAGACTCTCGTATGACACTACAGAAACCGGAATTAAACGGAATTGACTCCATGGGCCACTTGGCTCGTAAAGGATTTAGCTGAACTCTGTGAGTTAATTGCTAACTTTTAACTGGCCAGTATTAACATTAATAATACCAAATTATCTTAATCTTTTTTGTTTTAATTAGAAATTACTTGGAGGAACCCAGAAGTTCGCCACTGAGGTAAGAAGAAGTGTTCATGTACATAAGGTTGTAATCTATTGATACTAAAAGCAAACATGCCAGTAAACTACACTCACGGTCATGCGCAGTGTGTCATTTCCACTGTTTGGCGGGCCATAGGTCAAATATCAAATTGATATTTACAAATCTTACAAATATCACGATTTCTGGAATAAAAGTATTTATAAATATTTGTGAAGGTCCTTTCATCATGGTGTTCAAAGTTTATTTGCCATTGGAAAGAAAGTGTTCCTCGAGTTGAATGCTCAGAAAAATTCTGAGTTCAGTGACGGGACTCGAACCCGCAACCTTCTGATTACCGGTCAGATGCTCTACCCACTGAGCTACAAAGATTCACATGAGGAGCCGAGTCACTGGTTAAGTTCTTGTACATTCCCGCTGGACATACGTCTCGCATCTGCTCGCTCGATATGTCCGATTTATTGACCATTGTTTTATCAGATCTGTGGCTCGCCAAGACAATGGAAGTTCCACACTGTGCATGATCGTGAAAATAGCAAATAGGGCATTGCGTTCAAAACACTTAGCAGTGAGGTAAAGAAACTTTATTTCTGTTAGTTTTCTTAATTTAAAAAAATGACCTTTTTTCGATAAAAAAATTTTGCAATTAATTTAGCTACTAGCACGTTTGTGTGATCTATACTTGAGTTTATCTTTATAGCCATATCGTATCTCACAAGCACTGCACTTTTACCATGTTTAAGCTGATCAACCAGTTATATAAAAAATACCATAATACTCTTTGTTTGTCTAGCCAAAATTTTGCTTAAGCATTGTTTCCAGTATTTCTTGGAACTATCGGCATGTGACTTGACAAAACGAGGTAAATTATTCAAGCTCAAGTTCTCTATTTGCCAGAAAAATAATACATATGAGTTTGAAAACAAGAAATACTAGAAGGCTTACAATTTTCCTGGCAAGGGAGCTCGTTAAAAACCACAGGGCTGATTCGCATGAGTTATCTCATTAAATATATATATATTCAAGATGGCGCAGAAAATGGAGACATTCGACGAAAATTTGTACCGCAAAAGGGAGTACCACAGGGATCCCAGGATTATGGGTAGCCTTCTCCTAACGTCAGAATCAGTTTAGAAAACTGCAAAACATATATCTTTTGTAGGGTGACCTTGGAAAACCACAGGGATCCCAGGATTATGGGTAGCGTTCTCCTAACATCAGAATCAGTTTAGAAAACTGCAAAACATATATCTTTTCTAAGGTGACCTTGGAGTACCACAGGGATCCCATCATTATCTGTAGCGTTCACCTAACGTCAGAAGCTGTTTAGAAAACTGCAAAACATATATCTTCTCTAGGGTGACCTTGGAGTACCACAGGGATCCCAGAATTATGGGTAGCGTTCTCCTAACGTTTAGAAAACTGCAAAACATATATCTTTTCTAGGGTGACCTTGGAATACCACAGGGATCCCAGGATTATGGGTTGCGTTCTCCTAACGTCAGAATCTGTTTAGAAAACTACAAAACATATATCTTTTCTAGGGTGACCTTGGAGTACCACAGGGATACCAGGATTATGGGTAGCTTTCTCCTAACGTCAGAATCTGTTTCGAAAACTGCAAAACATATCGTTTCTAGGTTTTACACCGTTGAAAAGACAAAAAAAACCAACTCAAAAACATGTACGAAGTTTGTTTTCATTTATGCGTTCATTAAAACATATTAGCAATATTTTTTTGTTTTTAAAACCCTTTAGATTTGACGCCTATTGTTTAAGTTCACCACCGTTCTTGAGTGAGGAAAATCCTGACGAACTCGATTTACTTCAAATTACTAAGGTCTAAACAACAGAATGTTAAAATTTCCAGAAACATGTAGCAGTGAGTTCCAGTAATAATTATCTTGTTATCACTTAGTCAGTAGTGGTGTACATGCAGTGGTTAGTGACCAGAAAACGGAGAGAAGTAGGTGTAGTTCGGGGGGTTGGGACGAGTGTGTTGGAATGGAAAATCGCAACACAGGTTGTCAGTATCTCGTAATTTGATAAATCATTTTGCTTTTTTATACTAGCGAAACATTTCACCTTTGTTGATCATCATTACATTTTGTTTGTGTTTGAAAAGCTCTTCGACAAGCTGGGAGGAAAAGATAAAGACCGTGTGACTCAAGAAGAATATAAAAAGAATTTAATAAGGGCGTTGCAACCTTATATAAACAATGTAGCTGCTGATGAAGATGAGAAGGCTCCCCCAGGATCCGGAGGACAGGACGCCTATGGCGAGGATTATGAAGAAGAAGAAGAAGAAGAGGATGGTAACGAAAGTGAACAGGTGCAGCAAAAGACTGGAAACAAAGACAAATTCGCATGGCGAACTTTGAATTTCGTCTCTGTAAGAGCGAATTCGATTTTGTACAAAACTGGTAATTTTCAAGATTCGTTAGGGTAACAACCTAAGGCGGTTCTATAAAATCTAATTTTGTAAATTAACGTGTTTTTGTACTAAAAGGAACAGAAAAGCTTCCAACCGTGATGGAAGCCATTAAGTTAACTAATAGTTTTGTTAAACTTGAACTCACACAGTGAAAAAAAGCAATGATACAATCTTCTCACTGTTGTGATTTTTTGTGTGTGTGTTTTTCTATCATAAATAAAATATTAATCATTAAGAACAACAATCTTATTGTTTTCGAACTGAAAAAGGAAGGCGGAAGAGCGTTAAAAAGAATTTAAATATAGAGGTATTAAGCGATGGTAATTTAATTTTTGTTATGGTAAGTGCTATTAAGCCAATTATTATAATAATAAAAAAACAAAACAAAATAGGACTTTGAAATGAAAAAGAAACAGCAGTGAAATAGACTCCAGCAAGACGGTTTTGTGCGATACCATCTTGCTATAAATACTAGACATCAACCGCATATGTAATAGTGTGCACGTCTCTGAACATCGGCTTACGAATTTATTAAATATACATCGTAAATTGTTGTGGTTGAGATCACTATCAAATGGAATCTCTTTTTGTATGCAAAACATAAGTACACGCACATTTGCAAATTGAGTCTGGCAGAAGACCCGAATAAGCAGAAGCGTCGTTTATCGCTCAACAATTTTTGTCAAACGCTGGGGTTTTTTTGCTGTTGTATACTGTGCAAAGATCTCATGATTCGTTTGGTTTCCAAAGAATTGTAACTTTAGTTTTTGTTGCCCCAGTATTAACGTGTTTTGACATATTAGTTATTTATTAATTAGCGAGTTAATAGTTTTTGACTTTCAAATAAGAATGGATAGTAAATGAAGGACAATTCATTGATCTTCAACGTTTTCATATACACATGTATTAAGATTAGCGTGCAAAGGAACGCTTGCCGATTTTTCTTTCGCCGATTTTATCTTTCTTTCAACACCAAAGCAGATTCTGTTACTTCAGTCAATCTTCCCCACGAAACACTCGTCTTTCAAAATCCAAATCATCGTTTCTAGGTTCTGTGAGTTTGTTGTAAAAAGGTTGATTTCCTCTGATTTAATTTTAAAAAAGATCCACTGAGGTTATTTCTTGACCAAAGATTTGAAAGGAGTTTGGATCAATTATACAAAAATGAGGACTTGCGAGACGTTAAAATGGGTTCTTTGTGTCTTTTCATCAGCCATCACCATAATGACATCAGGTAAGACAAAAGGTATATTGCAGTCTTCGTTGTAAAAACGTGATTCCTTTAGTACTCGAAAAATATTTTGACGCAATTGGCCGTTATCTCTAAACTTTGGAAAACATCGAAAAGCTGTAAATGAACCTCAAATGTGAAATTTTGAGAAGAAAACGTTACAAGAAGTCGTTTTAATGTTTGCCTGAATAATTAGTATTAAAAAAAACAACATCGAAAATCTTTGTTTTAACTGACTTGAAGCCATAAATAAATTGGAAGTGAAGCTATATTTAGCGAATGAACGTCAGCGACCATTAGTACTGATTTACTGAATACCGGTAATTATGCATATCTCGTTTATTTTGTTTAAAGTATATGAAATCTTAAGAAAACGTTGGCAGTGGAGAAAGCTTGTGTAAATTCTAAACAACTCTATGAGTTTTGCTTAATTATAACCAACGGCGAAAATTTGTACACGGTAAGCGTACACGGTATCACTTTCACGAAAGCCAATATTCTTTTCGGGAGCAAATAATCTCTTTTAAGAAAGCCGAAATTCCCTTCGAGAGCAATTAATCTCTTTCAAGAAAGCCAAAAGTTCCTTCGGGGAGCAAATAATCTCTTTCAGAAAGCCAAAAGTGCCTTTCGGGAGCAAATAATCTCTTTCAAGAAAGCCATAAGTTCCTTCGGGAGCAAATAATCTTTCAAGAAAGCCAAAAGTCCCTTCGGGAAGCAAATATCTCTTTCAAAAATGAAGCATTTCTGAAACACCACAGTCACCTTGCTATTGCCTCATTATGTGTTTTATGTTGTGAAATATAATTTTTACTGTTTCATTTACGTTACTTATTCATATTGTATTGCATTTCTTGCGTTTTTTATCAGCTCTTTGCAATGGAAGTGAAATCTATGTCAGTTGTTTTGACTGTGAAACAGATATCTATAATGGTAATAGGATTGGGTGAAGTTCAATTCCGTCTGTAAACATACGAGTGATTAACAAAATCGGACGACAGCGAAGCGGTTGTCCCATTTGTTAATTTACGGGTATGGTTACGGACTGAATTGGACCACAGGAAGTCCTGTTACCAATTAATCATAATTATTACAATTTCCAAAAAACAAAATGGTGAAATTTGAAAATTATCTTTTAATTGCAGTTTTTCATTTTATGGTAAGTACAAGAAGGAAGGAAAAAAGCTTTAAAAATGGCATGAAACAGCCTTTGAAAAAGTTCCCTGCTTTAAAGGGTATAGTGACTGTAATCTCTGTTGTGATTGGTGGATTTAGCCGAAAATACTTGAAATGATTGGCTCAAGAAACTGTCCGATTACAGGTGTCCCATTACAATTTTGCAGATTAATTAGTGCAAAATACAGCAATTTATGCACCAATCACATTTGAGGAAAATGTAATGATTGTGATAAAATTTCTGTTAATGTTAACTTGCTCGTTATAACCATCCTTCTTGTTGATTGGTTTGACATCTTTTGGCCTCATAACAAGAAAAAAACAAAACCCGATGAAGCCTGATAATGGCCATTCGGGATATTGTATAAACGGCCCAAAATGTATAAGCGTTTTTGGCACAAATATTTTACTTTGATATTATTTCCGATTGATCACGATTTTCTGATCCAACATTGGCAAGGTCATGATCATCCAGTGATCGTACACGGTTCTAGTGCTAAAATAAAGCTAAATCCCTTACGAGCCTAGTGGCCCATGGAGCCGGCGCTTATCTCCTGTATCTGTAGTGTTAAGCGGATGAGAGTCTTTGACTTCCCCTGGACGGGACACTAATCCATCGCAGCCGGTTAGCTCCTAGGAAATGCTGGTATTCATTTACCTACCCCGGAAGGATGGAAAGCCGAGTTGGCTTACTCTTGGGTGCTTAATATAAGGGAAGGGGGTGGGAG
>JAPEIX020068614.1:0-11087 GCA_026122405.2 Zoanthus sansibaricus | reverse complement strand
AAAATACCAAATTACCAATTTTGACCCCTAAAAAATACGACGATCATCCCTATCATACCAATATAGGGAGTACCCCCTTTCCGGGATCCACTCATTAAGCCCCAACGAAGCCGCCATGATTGCAAAGGTTTCACAATTCATATGGGCACCCACAGATTCATTCACCCAGCAGAATCAGCAGCTACTCCCAGCCCAGGCTACCCATCCATGTTCATTCGGCCAAGTCAGCTTGTTGTTAAAAAAGTTTAATTTTGTGAATGAAAACAGTCGGAAAACAGTCACATTTCATCGATTATTGTCAAAATGTCTGCTATTATTGGAATCATTGTATATCGGTTTGTAAACTACACTAGAAATCTTTTTATCAGTGAGATATTAATTAGAAGTAAAGTTCCCTGTATTTCCCATGGTGCTGAGTTCAGCAATGTGGCAAATCAATCCCTCCTCATTTTGCCTGACCCAAGGGAATTTTCTTTGGTAAATCTTCTCATTTATCCCCACATTTACCAGTGGTTGCCCGAGTTTCCCTCCCCCCCTGCCTTCCTTCCCAGGGGATGGCCCATGATAGGGGCATTATACCCTGCCAAACAGTGCTTCTCTATACACGTATATATAACGCCGTACAGCGCCATTAAGGCTTAAGAGAAAGAGAACCTGACTGCCTAGCAGGGTAAATTATTTTTCCTAACCTGTAGAAAGAATGCAGAAATTTGACAATAATTCGTCAAAGAGATCACTGCCACGAATGGGAAAAGAAGAAAACTGCTCCACAAGTGACTTCTGTATTAACAAAAGGTCCTGATGAAAAAAGTAGATATATATATTTCATACAATTTAGTAGCACAAAAATTCAGGATTAATTTTAAAAGAGAATTTCAAAGATGATCGAATTAGCTTAAAGAACAAACACCTTGACGTACACCTTACATAATTATAATTTAGACTCAACCTTTTTCAATAATGAGCTCTTGCTTGCCAGATCAATTGCATCTCTTCCAATGATATCTGCAACTGCAAGTGAAATTAAACAAAACAAGGTGAAGGAAATTCAAAACAAACTTCCGGACGAAAATTTAATACGCAACCGAAACCGCTAACAATCTGTGGTACACAGATATTATATATCAGCAGCATACCTGTACGAGTATTACCCTTTCTAAGACTCTCCAAATAATCCGAAGTTAAAAGACCGGGACAAAGCTTTTCCGAGAGCCTTGACATATCAAAAGTTCTGACCTAACTCATGTAGCTAACTTTCATATGATTTTTATATACAAAGTCCCAAAGCATAGTACTAAATGTATTCTGACTATGCGCATAACAAAAGTTTTCAGAACTCTCGACATAAAATTCGAAACTACAGTGTATTTTCTAAAGAGCTATCGAAATCCTTCTAAGACGCCATTTTGGATTTGTTGAGTCTCGCCATAGTTAATGGAGGGGACTGGTTATGAAACATCAAAGGGCTAAACATAGACCCGCTCCCGATGTTGAATTCACCGGTCACGTGATCACGAGAGTGCACACTCGATGCCCAAAACAACAAACATGGCGGACGGCGGAGAGGATTTATTTTTGTTTGGCGATGATTTTGATGTTATTTTAGACCTTTTAGAACAAGATGAAGCTATCGAAGAGGCATTTGTGACTTCAGTTGAGATTGTAAGTATCATTTGTGTCATTTTAAGTGAAATTTAGTGCAAAATGCAAAGATTTCAAGACGACGACGATCGATAGTAAGCAATTCAATTCAATTTCAATTTCAATTTATTAAATAAATTACAAAACATATAAACAATACATGAGCATACAAATAGCACAGCTAATCGAGGCAAGCTCATGTTTACAAATTAAATATTAAAATAAAATTAAGCAAGAAATCGGCTGAAAATGTAATGTGAAAAATTACAAATTACAATGTACAATAATTTTTAACTAATTATAAAGAAACATAATAAATGATTTTTTTGGAAAATACATAAACAGTGTTGGCTAAAAGGCAAAGATATGTTGATATGAATAATAATATAGATTTTATATTCAATTATGTATTACATATGAACAGACACACATACACACACCACATATTTTGATATAGATAGATAAATATTACTGTGTGGATATATATATATATATACACACACACACACTTACAAAAAAAAAATATTTATGTGAAATCAAAGAGCTTGGAGATTTCAACATCATATCCATATCTAATTAAATTAGAATAAAGGCACTGTCTGACATTCTTTTTAAAAGACAATTTTGTTGAAAATCTTATAGAATTAGGAATTTCATTCCATAGTTTGACACCAACACGAGAAAAAGAATTCTTCTGTAAATTTGTTCGAGAGTATTGAGTGTACAAATTCTGAGAATGAGATGACCTGGTATTGTATGAATGAATACTGGAAATGGAATAAAACAATTTACAAATATTTGAGGGTGCATTTTGATTTACAACATCATACATTAAATTGGAAATACATTCAAGATACAGAAAATTTATGGGTAGAAAATTAGTTTTGTAAAAATTAGTTTTGTAAGCGTCGATTAGTAAGCAATACTCTGCTATATAAGCCTATATTTCTCGATTCCTCATGTTTTTATCCTTTTCTCTTGAAGGTTCAACCTGAAATTATTAGTTGTCAAGATTGTGGAAAACAATATAAGACCAGAGGAGGTTTCGAAAGACATAGGAAAGCAAAGCACACAGACATTGCAAAGGCAAAAGATTACATCACTCTTACCCCAAACATCCTTTCAGACATCGTGAAAACTGCCGTACAAACAGTAAAGACAGCTGAGGTATATTCCCAGTCCTTAAGAAATGAATTGAAAGACTATACATTTGAAGAACTCGACGAAGAGACTGAAGAATTTGCGACGATGAAGTTTGTGTTTGATGCATATTCGAAGAATGGTGATACCGAAAAGTTCTATTCTCAATACTACGCTACAATTCCTTTAAACTCTAGAAGATACTTCAAAGGACTATCAAGAAATGCTTCAACTTTATTATCAACCAAGGTAGCGAATTATATGATTGTCTACTGCAAGAAGTCAAAGACCAACAAGAATATCAGCAAACATAATAAAGAAACTGTGCTGTCAGAGAAAGAGACTGCTGGTCTACAGTATCTAGGTGGCTATGTTTTGCATAATCTACACAAAAAACATAGTATTAAAAAATCAGAAGAAAGCCAACAGGCAATGTCTATTCTAAAAGCTGGAAAACTAGAGAGTGGATGTGAATCACAGAAATTGATTTCAAATCTTAGCCGTGGAGGTCTTTGGCATATCACCAAATATTCAGAAAAAGTCTTCTGCAGAATAGAACACCATTTCAGACAATTATCTTCTGATGGCAACATACAAAGCATTGATATCAAGGGCATAACTGACAATTCAGTAACTGATAGTGAACTGTTATCCTATTATGATTTAATAGTCTCTGAATCAGAGCTGGTTCCAGCAACCCATGTCATTAAGGATGTTTTACATGCAATAATTAACTTATTTGTAAGAGTAAGGTCATTTTCTCTGGCTAAAGATTTGATACAGCATCATAAACTTAAAAGCAGGAAAACAAAGTCTAAAGCTCTACGCAAAGAAATCAGTAGAAGTTCTGAAGAAGAGCAAAGTAATAATAGGCAAGAGTAGAGATTTAAGCATCTGTGAATTTATCAATTGACTAACCCTTGATTTTATTACAAAAATGTTTAATTACCTACATGTATTAAAGTTGGTCATCCAATTAAACAGGTTTATTATAAATACTAAAAAAGTAAAGAGTAAAAAGTTACTAGATAAATTAACCAAAACTACTCACATCACAAAAAACAACCTGTCTGCTTTTTTGCTTTGAGTTGTTTTAGTTAAGTGAAAGCAACTATACATGTAAATGTAATTACTACATAGTTCATAATGCAACTTCAAATGTGCTCTATTTCCATGACAGGCAATGCGGAAATTGGCTATTGACACATTCTTTCATAGAAAATACTTAATATACTTAATATACCATCATTTAAAATATATAATTATTTAAGACTATCCACAGATCAGATTTACTGACTCTTCGTAATTTTTCAACCATGTTTTGTTTTGGTTGTGTTAAGCACTTGAAAACATCAGTAGGATATGTAACTACTTGTGTATGTTGATTTAGGTTGAAATACTGTAGGTAGCAATCTTTGTTTGTACCTAGTAATTAATTATCATCATATGTAATAATCATTGTCATTGAATTAAAAAGAAATTAATTGATGAAAGGTAAAAATATAATGTCTATCATTGTGTTTTCCTTTTTCTGCAACGTAGTTTGGCATCAGTAACTTGCTCCCATGACCTCTTCTGATCTTTTCTCCCCCTTGTGTTTCCACTCTGACACGAAACAGATCTTTGGATTCTAATAGTGTTGGCATTGTAGCCAAATTGGTAGATGTCAGGATTGTCACTGCGCCTCCCAAGCTTTCGCTGGTTTCCAAAATATTCCTCTAATGGGTCTTGGCAGTAACGTTCGGTCAGCACAAACTCCATTCCTTCCTGGAGAAGAAACTTTGTGCACTCAATGGCAGAGCGGACAGTGATCTCAAAGCCCTCGTAGGTCTGCCAGGACAAGAACATTTTGGCTCTTGCAGTCTGCGTGTAGTTACCGGGTCTGTTCTGGATGCTTGTTTTCCAGGATTCCAAATATTCCAAAAACTTCATCAGGAATTCAAATCTATAAAAATAATAATTCAATACAATTGAATGTTCAACAAGCAATAGAGAAATAACACTAAAAGTGTACAAAATAAACACTATAAGTAGAAACATAGTGCAGAATGTTGTTTTATTGCATCACTGTAACCCTCATCTAAAAACCTTTAGTAGCATAATTCATGTAATACAATCTGTCAAAAGTACAACATGAATTTGAAAATAAGAGCCAGTGTTTTCAAATTTTAGGTTTAAATAAGTTCTTTTTTTAGGAGTTTTTTTAAGGAGTTATATAATACATGTATCACTGTAAAGAACCATACTCCTAACCTATTTAGTCTAAAATTTGAAAACATATTTTTCAATAATTGCAAAGTATAATACATTACAGCTGTGCTCACACCTTTCATCCTGAATTGATGTGTATGGAGCCAGAAAGGGTTTGCGCTTTCTAGCATGCTCAGTTGTGCTTCTCACATTTAAGCAGTCAAAGAAGCCATCCACCATTTCACATAGTTTGGATGTTCCAGCTGCTTCAGGAGGCCCAAATTCCTTCAGAACTTTAGCCATTGTTGAGCTTAGAACTTGTGCTGCAAGGTTTACCCTCATCACTGAATAAGATGTCAGGTTGACATGCTCATAGGTAAGCCTTGGTAGGAGTTTTAACCCATTGTTAAAATCCTCATATACAATACTAGTTATATGATGCCATAGTACATAGAGTCCATCATTCCACATATACCGTGTGGCTCTTGTTGAACCTGAATGCATGAGGCAGTTCCTTGTAGTCTTAATGAGGTGAGGTGCATCACTGAAGAAATAGATGTTCCTGTGTGGAGCAAACAGATTCTTGGTGTGGTAACACACATCACCCTGGGCATCTCCATGAAGACGGAAGAACCTCCTATTAGGGCTAGCACCATCAGCTGTAGTTGCAATCACCCATAAATTGCATGTTGTTTCCAGTAGACATACAGCATCCCAGAACAAGGGCATGAGTTGTGCAGCAGTTATAGCTGTAGTGGCAAAATTAGCTAGGCTGAATTTCAGTTCTGTACAAAGTCCACGGACCATAAACACTAGAACATGAGATGCAATGTCATCAACCTTCTCTAAGGTTGCATAGTTTATGTCTGGGTCCCCCAGGTCGGTAAATCCGGTGATTTCGCCAGTGACCTTGTCAAGTACAAGGTTAGCCTGCACTTTCATTTCATCGAAGAGTAATACAACATAGCGCTGTACGTCAAAATAGTTGTTAGTCTCCACTTTCAGCTCTTCCAAAATTTCAGTCTGAAAGCCTCTCTTGGGCTTTATTGCATTTCGGTAGTCTTTAAGTCTGCGTTGGCTTGGAAGGACTAGCACCCCACTATTCCTCAGCTCTTCATAGCAGGAAGGTGATTTTGCAGCCAGGGATAGGCAAAATCTTATTATCATTGGGTGATAACGCACCCCTTTTTGGCTGCTTGAAAACAACTTCTGCTGCTGTTCCCAAAATAACTTCATAAAAGGAGTCATTTTGGAAGTGTCAGCAGCTGATCCAAGGATTTGTGTGAGGTCATTACTCAGTTCATGGTCCACCTCAATGTTAGCTTTTTGCAGTTCTGCTCTCATTTCATTAAGTTCCTGTTCAAGCTGCGCACAGCGCAGTCTTTGTCCTTGTAAAGTTAGCTTCAACCTCTCTGGGTCAGTCTTTGACACAGGTGCCTTGACATGTGCAGGCTTTGACTGTCTGTTTTTCTTGGCCTTTCTTGACTTTTGGGCAGATGCACAATAATTAGAGCATGATTCACAGATACTTTCCTGTTCACACAAGAGAAAACATCCCTTCGTTCTCCAATATCCTTCATTAGGAAACTGCTGCCACTTATCTGACTCATCGTCCTCTGCATCGTCCACCTCATTATAAGTAATAGGCACAACATGGTGATACAAACTAGTTGTAAGTTCGGTTGCAGTCACTCCATCACACAGTTTGAATTTCTCTAATGCATTTACAAGATTAGAAATAGTAATATTTCGCATTGAGCGAAGATTGTCAGTGTATATTGGATCATCTTCCAGCAAGTAAGCTCCGAAAACTTTAATGGTGTATCCAAGGCTTTCGTCCACAACGATCTCCAGTTTAGGAATGAGATATTGTTCTTCTTCTTTCTTGAGGACAACACGGCCTGACAGCACTTTTATACTCCACTCACTCAAAGATTTTAAGTTCTTTATTCTACTACAAAGTTCTGCAAAGTTCCTGTAGCAGACATTTTTAGCATCAGGAAGCTCAACTGGAGCGAAAGGACGGCGTTCTGGTCTCGGAGTTGCTTTGCATGTTTGTATGCTTTTCGAAGGCATATTCAGCGTCGGTAAAGCACCAAATTTCGGTTTCTTTCTGGTCGTCTTTTCGGTCTGAACTGCAAATTAGTCAAAGGAAAATGATCAGAGGCGATCGGATAAGATTGGTAAGTTAGATGAGATCGTATATATATTTAGATCTGAACAGGAATTTATGATCGAATGTAAACAAATCACAGAGAAAGAAATCTCGGCAAAATACTTACATATTTCAACGTCTTCTGGTGCAAAATGCTTCTCGCAAGTGTATACCCGATCATTCTTTATCTGATCTCTGAAATCAGAGTCGATCTCTCTTGTTTTTTTCAGCTCTCCAAGCCAAGCTTCGCGCCATTCACGGTGTCTGTCGTCCACAGCTGAAGGAAGCTTCCAAATTCCAATTCCTTTGGTCCTTCTACACGATCCACAGCCAAAGACCGCACAATTACGGCCTGGCATCGTGTATATAAATCTAACTATTTAAAACTCTATATGAACCTGTTGATGAAACCTTATTAAAGTGCTCAAATCATTTTTTCTTGAGATCTGGGCATTGAGCTATTTTAAAACTGAAAGAAAACTTCGTTTAAATCTATCTTGCTAAACGTTTTGAACAAAAACTTGTGAATTTTTTAAATAAACATGTATATTACCAGAAGTATGTAAGCATGCCATTTAATTATTAAAGTAAAAAAAAAAATTTAAAAAGTTAGTCAGTTTCCTAAAACTTTGACCTCACTTTTTACAGGAGATCCCATCTTACGTGCGAGGTAGTAAACTTAAAAATTTTTTGGGAAAGCATGTCAATATAAACATATATCCCGGCATCCATTTCATAACTAACAACATGTACATTTTACAATAATAAAATAATATTCTGAAAACAAGGAAACAAGAAACCTGTCCTGAATTCTGTACTTTCTACTCACAGAAATTTTTGGCTGTCTGCGTTATAAACTGTAAACGAATTAGATTTTACTACACAAATGAAATTTTCACAAAAATTGTCAAATTAGTAATAATAAACTAACAAGATTTTGTACAATTTTAAACATTAGCTATATTTAATTACTTACGTGACAATTTCTGGAGGCATCAACAGCCTTTCACTACTGCAGGATTAAGAACGATTTTAAAATAAGAAAAATGAAATAAATAAATAAATAATGCTACAGTATATACGGGGCGTAAAATTAACTTTTTTATCTGATAGTAACTTATGAACATGCGTGAAATAAGCAGAAACAAAGAAAAAAACAACACACAATCCAATTTGCGCACGCATCTTTTTCATTTTCTTGTGTTTATTTCACGTGTGTGAACATAGTCTTGCTCTTGCTTATGCTTGTGCTTATGTCACAAGTGTGAACCACCAGGCTTTAATAAAGTTTAATTTTTTAAAAGGTTTTTGAAAGCTACATTTATTCAAAATTTCAAATTTTTGCCGTTGTCATTAGATAAATGCAACGCATGAGTTTGATTTCATTAGCAACAGATTGTTTACAGTTTGATTTAGTTGCTATGGTTTGGTTTTTATTAGTGACTGTAAAACTGCTTCGAAAACTCGTTTCTAAGCTTCTCATTTAGAAATTCCGAGAATGGGTTCCAGTCCCATACTTTGGGTAACCGAGGTGAAAGGAGAATTGTTCACTTGTTATTAATTTTATAGTCTGGGAATCGACTCCTCGAATGTTTTTGGGGAGAAGCAAAAGGGCTTAACTGGGTGGGAATAGAAGAAGAGCCGGCACAGAACCGATTGTGTTTTTATTCCGCTGGGTTGTATGATACGATGTAAAGCTTTGATGTCGATGATGGGTGACGTTTATCAAAAATATCTAATCTGAAAAATGTACATGAGAAGGAAGATAGCGGAAGGTACTAGGTAGTGGCAACGGTGATCGTGACAAAATTTTCAGTTATTATAAGAATTATCGGAAACCGGGTTCGAGATCCAGTTGAAAATACAGAAAAATGATGTCAGTTGTCGTTTGATAGTGCTGGTGATCTTGCGTCTTTACAGCTGGTTTCGGCAAGAGTCTAATTTTAATTTTGTTATGCCTTGTAAAATGTCCAGCTATGATCATGCAACGGCTGTGGTTTATACGCCTCTGAATAGCATAGCACAAGAACTGCAGATAGAGGCAAATGGGCTCGGAACTTTATCTGCTTATTTGACCTAATTAAGTGTGGTGGAGCTCAAATCGGTAAAATTTTCGTATTAGGGCGTACTATTGTTCAATCAAGCAAACCTTACCCAGACCTTAACGTCTATAAGACTATAGTACTATACGCGATGAAACTGCATGTACAAGTACGCCCCAGTATAAAGAAATTATCCTCTCAAATCTTCTGATCTTAAGTTCCTGGGTGCGATTTAAGTCTCAAGTTCCAATGTCGAGTGCCACATCACTATGTCACCAGTTGTACGTTTGGTCGCAGCTAATACTTTGGAGATGTGAAAGTATGGTAAATTTCTTGGGTTTTCGATAATTGTTTCTTACGACTTAAAGTAACATGGCATCGAATAAATTATACATGTGCTTATTTTCTACAAAAAGACTGAACTGTGAAATTCTCTTGTAAATAAATACAGGCACGGCGGCACGAAATTGAACCTGGGGGGGGGAGAGGGGGGGCTAAGACTTGAGTTTACTGACATAGGACCCGCCATGGTTGGGCGACGCGCAAAAAAATTTTTTGAATTAAACCTTCTAGAATGGCTAAAAAAGCATCTCCCAAACTTAAAGTTAACAGAGTATTATACCGCTCAGGGTAGAGAATTCGGTGTTTCTAAAAAAACACTCGTTTATTGAGAAAAAGTTAGGGAGGAGTCTTAATGAAACACTATTGACACGTACGATAAGAAAAGAAACGTATTAACTTTTATGATGTGAAAAATTAGACTTCTAACATTTAAGTATCAACGATCATTATGCATGTTAATTAATAAAGTTTCAAAATCAATATACTGTAGTCATAACATTTATGAAAAACCACCAAAAATGCCCCAAGTTGCTAAAGTATAAAAAATGGTAGAAAAAAAAAATTATCTTCAGGAAAAAGTGGCGCCGTGCCTGTAAAACGTATTAATTGTGGGTTTATGGCAGGAAAGGGAAGCTGATGTAGCAAGCATTTGCTGGTACAAGCAGAATACTGAGCCATCTTTCTGCTACCTATGCTTGCAGTAAACTTGCCAACAACATCCCCTCAAGCATTATGTTTTTTCTGTTCTTGGTTATCTTGTTGGTGAGGTCGGGCTGACGAGGACTAGCTGATATAAAACTAAAACAGCTAAGCAAGTCTATAAGCTCTGTTCACGGCTGCTAACCCTCCAGCTCACAAGTGTTTGATAGATTTAAGGGGTGCATTGCTTTAGTGCGGCCCCATTTGTTAGCTGTTAGTATTTAGTACTACAACAACGTATAAGCAATCTGTGCTCATAGTAGTATTCGGTTTGCAAGTTCCTCCATAAACATTATCATAGTTAAGTTCATCTACAGTAGATCTAATCCAAAAGTTGTAGCTAGAGATCACATACCTTGCTCTTTTGATAAGTTATTGGAGAAATGTTTTTACACAACAGTTTGAAGTCATGTTTTGTGCATTTGGACGCTTAAGAATTACAGACTTAAATGACTGTTCTTTTTAGCCTAGTTTCTGCTATTCAACTATCACGTACTTTCGATAACTGAAGTTAAAGTGGGAACGATCATCGCCTGTTGCTTTGATATAAGAACGTACACTCAAAAGGTCAGCTTCTTATACTACTAAGGTTAATGATCATAGAAATTTCAACTTTGCGTTTACCTATCAGATGTACGGGATATTCCGTCCAATGGTTCCATGTTTATAAAGATATACATTTTACAATCGCCTTCAAAGCGTTCGTTTGGAAAATTTAAGAGTCCCTAAAAGGAGCTTTTTAGTATCATATAATTTAGTATCAATATCCCCAACTGGCAGCCAAGCTGACCAGAAAGCTAATTACTCCAATTTGGCCCATATATATCATATCATATCATATCATATCATATATCGTATACTATTGTATCATATCATGT
>JAPEIX020068613.1:0-18017 GCA_026122405.2 Zoanthus sansibaricus | reverse complement strand
CAGTTTTACCTGACACCAAAATAAAATCCCTACTCTCTACCCTTAGACAATTTTAGGTGATACAAGATTTAAATCCCCACCCTTTAACATAACACCGTTATGTACCCTCATTTATCCCATGCCTTAAAAATACAACCAATCAGAGGCCTTGAAAGCCGTTGCATATTCTGTGGCATCCAACGGGTGGTATTCCACCCGGCTTTCCCGCCATTACTTGCAAAAGATTATCGAAATGGTGCCAAAACTGTGTGCATACGTTTCCGGAATGGCGCCAAAGATGTCAGCCAATGTTGTAAGAGCTTAAAATGTCGGGACAAACTGAGGTTTTAGTTCTTCGTTCTCCACTTGGGGATAAACTAGTTAGTTGTATTTTTTAAGGCATGGGATAAATTAGTTATGCAATGGTTTCTCATGGGATAACGTAGAAATGACACTTGTTACTTGTATTTTCTTCGTATACGGAAAATACAAGTGACGCGTGGCATACTCCACGGTACCCCACTCGAAACCATTGCATAACTACGATAAAATTTTAGGCAACACCAAAATAAACCCCCATCCTCTAAAGTATCACCATTATGTTACACTTTTACTTGACATTAAAATGGAATCCATACCCTTTTTTATAACAGCCTCATGTAACCCCATCTAATTTTAGGCGATACCCTGCCCTCAAAAATAAACCGATATGAATCTCATACACTTTTATCTGAAGCAAAAATGAAATCGCTGCCCTCTAACGTAACACCGGTATGTATGTTGCGGTTCGATTTTTTCAAACTGGCAACGGTCGTTTTCTTGGTCAGTGGAGATAAACTAGAACTACAGATCCAAAAGTCAGTAGTTCAATTGTTGGTGTGTACTACATAAAAAAACAAGAAAGAAAAAAGTGTAAACAAGTAGTATAACATGGTGCAAGAAATATGGGTGTTATATTAGGAAAGGTTCAATAAAAGGGGGGTCAGTAGAAATGTGTGGGTGGAGTAGGGAGTGGTAGAAAATAAAGAATAAATTTCCGAATCTTTCTACTAAATCCCCCCAAAATAGAAGAACTTTCTGATACAGCTGATAAACAAATGATATACAAAAAATTATACCAGTTTAGAAAATAATTAACTGGATTGAAAAAATATCTGAACTAAGGTAAAAAGTGAGCCACAACTTGTACCCATACACTTTATCAGACACCCAAATGAAATTATTATCCTCTAAAGTAACAGCAGTAAGTAGCCCCTACACTTTTATAGGAAATCACAGTGAAACTCCAACTCTCTTAAAGTAATTCTTTGTCGTACCTGTCAAACAACATGAAACCGTTACTCACTATTCTATCAAAAGAATGTACACCAAAAAACTTAAATGACACCAATATAACGCGAGTAAAAACCTCTACAGATAAAACAAACCTAAGTATGAAACTACCTTCTATCCCTTAATGTACCAAAAGTATGAACCTCCTTTCTTATAAAGCATCACCAGTATGGAGCTTAATTTCTAAATCTAGCACCAGTAGGAACCTTTATTGTAACACCAGTATTAATCTCAAAGCTCCTAAAAGAAACTTTCACCATGTAGTTAATGTGACACCAATATGAACCTTCTTTCATCTAATGCAACACCAGTATAAACCTTCTTTCATCTAATGTAACACCAGTAGGAACCTTCTATCATCTAATGCAACACCAGTACGAATCTTCTTTCATCTAATGGAACACCAGTATGAACTTTTTTTCATCTAATGCAACACCAGTACGAATCTTCTTTCATCTAATGCAACACCAGTATAAACCTTCTTCATCTAATGTAACACCAGTATGAACTTTCTTTCATCTAATGCAACACCAGTATGAACCTTCTTTCATTTAATGCAACACCAGTATGAACCTTCTTTTATCTAATGCAACACAAGTATGAAATGTCTTTCTTTCATCTAAGCGAAGCACGAAACTTATTTCCTTAATCATAAAGCTTGTATGAACCCTCAATTTTTTGTGTAACAACTGTATTGAACTTTTCCTAATGTAACACCAGTATGAATTTCTAGTATGAAAGTTCCTTTTTTACAACACACCAAATTTTACAACATCGGAGATATAACAGTACTACGTACATCCCTAAACATAAAATTGCAGAGAACAAATACGCTTATTTAAAACCTATTTTTTTCTTTATTCAATGCCAACACAAACAATAAATATTTTATTTATAGGTTGAATAATTAACAATTAATATAATTTGAAAACGTTTGACGCCATGAATTAAAGTGGAACGATAGAAAAGCAGAACTTCATAAGAGCTCAGCAAATAGAGATGGTTCCTGAATACATTCTTATGTTGTGCTTTTTTTATCTACTCGAGACTTAGTTTCGCTGTAGTCAACGTTTTTCGGAAAGATCTATCTAATAATTTCTTAAATGGGAAAGTTCTAAGAATGACACAAACCGCAAAGCACAAAGAAATAAAAAGAAACCAGTCGGCTCACCTGTTGGGAAGAATCATTAGATACATTTGAAACCTCTGAAAAAACACTAAATGAATTTCACAAATCAATTTCAATGTTTCCAAATGCTTTCTCCGTGATTGCGATGGAAATATATGCGTTTTAACACATATAACCAGACCTCAAGCTAAGCTACCTACTAAAAACCTTTTTGGCTTGTACATTTAAACCGGTAATAAACTTGCATCACTGTTCAGCCATTTGTTTGCTGTTCAATAACTCATCAGATACCCAGTACCCTGTCCAGCACTCCACTTCAAAACCCATTTAACGGATCGGTCACACTCTGAATCACCCTCGTTCTTTCCTTATTCAACTAAATAATACATAAAACTATGTACAGTCATAATCTAAATAAAGCAGTCTCATGTCTATAACTGCAGTTTGGATGATGAACCGAACTTTAAATATCACACAGCTGCTAAAAATATTGAGAATATGATGCTTTGTTTATAAAGACTAACTGGTTTCTGTGGATGATGATACAAAGCTACTTTCTTGTTTTTCATATAGTAACTCTTTATCTATTTCAGTTAAATTATCTGCAGCTGCCTGTTTCGCCATTTCCTCATCGACCTCTTCATGTTGTACATTCTCTACTTCAACCTCGTCGTTTTCAGGAACACTTTTATCCGTGTCATCTTTCATTGGTTCAGTTTCAGTAATGTTCTTTGTGTTTGTTTCACTTTCATCTACGTCATCTTTATTGAAATCACTATTGTACGCTTCATTGTCTTTATCTACGTCATTTTCATTAGATTCCGTTTTGGTTAATTCGTCTTTTTTGGTTTCATGTTCATCCACATCACTTTTGTTGAAATCGCTATCATATTCGTCATCTTTTTTGGATTCGGTTTCAGGTACATCATCGTTCTTAGATTCAGTTTCAGGAACATCTTTGTTGGTTTCACCGTCGTCGTCATCTTTATCAATATCACCATCATACTCGCCATCTTTCTTGGATTCTGTTTCACTAACATCATCGTTCTTAGATTCAGTTTCAGGAACATTATTGTTGGTTTCACTATCATCCACGTCATCTTTATTGAAATCACTATCATACTCGCCATCTTTCTTGGATTCGGCTTCAGTAACATCATCTTTGTTAGATTCAGTTTCATCCACGTTATTTTTCTTGGTTTCATTTACATCCACATTACTTTTGAAATCGCTATCATACTCGTCCTCTTTCGTAGATTCAGTTTCAGGAACATATATCTTGGTTTCACCTTCATCCACGTCATCTTTAATAAAATCACTATCATACTCGTCCTCTTTCTTGGATTCAGCTTCAGTTACATCATCGTTCTTAGATTCAGTTTCAGGTACTTCATCCGTCTTGGATTCAGTTTCATCTACGTCATCTTTTACAGAATCATTGTCATAGTCGTCCTCTAGCTTGGATTCGGTTTCAGTTACATCATCTTTTTTAGATTCAGTTTCATCCACGTCATCTTTATTGAAATCACTATCATACTCGCCATCTTTTTTGGATTCGGCTTCAGTAACATCATCTTTCTTAGATTCAGTTTCATCCACGTAATCTTTCTTGGTTTCACTTACATCCACATTACTTTTGAAATCCCTGTCATACTCGTCCTCTCTCGTAGATTCAGTTTCAGGAACATATATCTTGGTTTCAGCTTCACCCATGTCATCTTTATCAAAATCACTATCATACTCGTCATCTTTCTTAGATTCAGTTTCAGGTACGTCATCCGTCTTGGATTCAGTTTCATCCATGTCATCTTTATCAAAATCATTGTCATATTCGTCCTCTTGCATGGATTCGGTTTCAGTTACATCATCTTTCTTAGATTCAGTTTCAGGTACGTCATCCGCCTTGGATTCAGTTTCATCCAAGTCATCTTTATCAAAATCATTGTCGTATTCGTCCTCTTGCTTAGATTCAGTTTCAGACACATCTTTCTTGGTTTCGCTTGCATCCACGTCAGCTTTATCAAAATCATTATCGTATTCGTCCTCTTGCTTGGATTCAGTGTCAGTTTCATCCACATCATCTTTTTTGGTTTCGCTTACATCCGCATCACTTTTGAAATCGCTATCATACTGGTCATCTTTCTTAGATTCAGTTTCGGTTACATGCTCGTTTCTAGATTCAGTTTCAGGTACGTCATCCGAGATGGATTCAGTTTCAGACACATCTTTCTTGGTTTCGCTTTCATCCATGTCATCTTTATTAAAATCACTATCATACTCGTCATCTTTCTTGGATTGGATTTCAGTTACATCGTTTTGTGGTTCAGTTTCAAGAACGTCATCCGTCTTAGATTCAGTTTCATCCACGTCATTATTATTTAAATCATAGTCATTATCGTCTTCATGCTTGGATTCAGTTTTAGACACATCTTTCTTGGTTTCGCTCTCATCCATGTCATCTTTATTAAAATCACTATCATACTCGTCATCTTTCTTGGATTCGGTTTCAGTTTCATCAACTTTGTTAGATTCAGTTTCAGGTACATCATCCATCTTGGATTTAGTTTCATGGACGTCATCTTTATCAGAATCATTGTCATATTCATCCCCTTGCTTGGATTCGGTTTTGGACACACCTTTCTTGGTTTCGCTCTCATCCACGTCATCTTTATTAAAATCACTATCATACTCGTCATCTTTCTTGGATTCAGTTTCAGTTAAATCATTTTTTTTAGATTCAGTTTCAGGTAGGTCATCCGTCTGGGATTCAGTTACATCCTCGTCATCTTTATCAAAATCATTGACATATTCGTCATCTTTCTTGGATTCAGTTTTTGTAACATATTTTTTAGATTCAGTGTCAGGAACATCTTTCTTGGTCTCGCTTTCATCCACGTCATATTCATTGAAATCACTATCATACTCATCATTTTGCTTGCATTCGGTTTCAGTCTCATCTTTCTTAGATTCAGTATCGGTTATGTCTTCTTTCTTGGTTTTACTTTCATCTAAGTCATCTTTATTAGAATCACTGTCATGATCATCATCAACATAATGATCGCTATTATTCACGTCATCTTTCTTGGTTTCACTTTCGGTTACGCCATCTTTGTTAGTTTCATTTTTATCCACGTCGTCATCAGTGAAATCACTATCATACTCGCCATCTTTCTTGGATTCAGTGTCGTCCTTTTCTTCAGTCACTGACTCCTTGACAAACGGCGAGGTTTTGCCAGAGTGCAAAGATGCAACAGAGTTTCGACGATCGTTTATTCTTGCGCGCAATACCTCTCTCACTTCGTCAACAATCTCCTGAGAGATCTTATTCATTGGCATCAGAGTCAAGTCCACAATTGACGTGTTTTCTTTTACCGCATCAAGCAGTTTCCTTCCACCTATGTCACCTATTCTGTTTGATTCAACATCCACTGATCGAAGGGTCCGATTTTCACGAATTCCTTCAGATATGGTAGCTGCCTCTTCATCACCAATTTTGTTGTAATCCAGAGACAAGGTTCGAAGAGTAGAGTTAGTCTTCAGTGATTGAGCAATTTTATGCCATCCCTCCATTTCAATACAGTTACCACTAAGAGTGAGTTCGTCAATAGTTTCGTTTTCATACAATAATCTAGCAATATGTGTTGCACCATCATTTCCTATTTCACAGTCACCGAAATCAAGGTTTTGTAGCGAAACATCGTCAGTCTCCAACAGGGCATCCACGATATAAGCAATACCTTCGTCTTTTAGGGGGTTCCCATGCATCCTGCAAGTCAAAAGAAAATGTTTCCATGGTCATTTTTATTTAATATGAAATAATCGTGTATCCGTTTAGACTTTATAAAGCATAGCTGATATTTCTTCTACAACCGCAATATGTTTTCCAATCTGTAAACTTATGTTAAGGAAGGTTTTGATATACACTTACAACAATATTTTCAATGCTGTGTTTTCCCTGACAACTTCTGAAACAGACTTTGCACCTTCTGGGCCGATCTCATTCACATTCAAGTTAAGCATCTGGTTAAAACGAAAGAGGCGTGTCAGTGTTATATAAAATTACCAGTAAAATAACATCAGCGATAATCATGACATAGTTAATAATATTAATACTTGAAAAGTGCTGTGACATTTTCTCAACTGATAAAACTGGTAAAAAAAGTGCAAAAAACAAGAAAGCACCAAAATATCTATCATAACCCTACGGTACGAATGATCGTGTCTTTTAAGTTTCTAAAAAAATTACATCCCATCCGTTAACTTTAACAATTCTGCTACGGACGATTAGGTGAACACTGGTCCAAAAACTAAGTTTATTTCGTACTGACCTTGATCGATTTGTTTCCTTTAATCGCATCTGCCAGTTTGTCGACAGAAGTGTCATCTAGTTTAGTGTTCCTCAGCGTAACAGAACTGACATCGTGGTTATCTTCTATGAATTCTTTGACCTCCTCAACCTACATGGGGTATAGACAAAAAAGCGCTTTGTATTTTGAAAAGATTCATTGTTTGAAAAACAATTTTTGAACTAGAACCAGGAAAATTGCTTAAAAGCAACATTTTACGGTAACAATTTTTATCTTATAGTTCTTAGTTTAACAAATACTTTTTCTTGAGTCTACGAAACAAAACAGAAACAATTTAACTAACAAACTTTTGCCAATATAAGTAAATTTTACCGGTCTTAAATTATAAAAAGGAAAATAACTTTAAGGCGTTTACCGCAGCCTTAGACTGAATTGCCACTAGTTTATGATACAGATTTCCCCCAACAGAAGTACAAAATTAGAAAATACGGCATCAAATGCATCACCTGATCAGTGAATGTAACTTTTTTACTGGTTGGTTTGAGTTGCCATAATAAAATGAGCAAAGGACGAATAATGAAAGGTAGTTACCTGTACTGGTGTGAGAATCAAACTGACAATTTCCACGTCCTTGGTGTTTTCAAGAAGCGAACGTATCGATCCCTCATGCCTGGTACCAGGATCCATCTCTACAGCCTTTAACGCTTGTTCAGGAGGCCGCTCTCCAGCCACCATATCCGGGTCACTGCCAGGGTCAAACCGAACGTCTTCCTCCTGGATTTCACCGACGGCTGAAAATTTACCAATGACATCATTAAGTCTCTAACGACGGCGTTCTATAACTTCTTTGGAAGTAAGAAGCATTAGAATGTTGGTATTCAAAACAATGGCTTTTAAAGGGCGTTACTGCTGTTTCAATACATCCACAGTTCGACCTTCATTGCGACGTCACCAGATGAATGCAAATTTAGCCACCAGGATTGCACTTTAAAGATTTAATGATTGATTACGACAATTGCCGGAGAGAAGCCAAAGTGAGAGATCAATTCACAACTTCAGTGGAGCTCAATTCTCGAAATAGAGAAAATGGGAATTTGGGCAAGGAGGGCGGAGGGACAAGAGGTTGGGGGAGGATGGGAGGGGGGGAGGGGGTAGAGAAAACGAGCCTGCCGGGAACAATCAAATCAAGAACCCTTGCATCTCGCAGAGTGATGCAGCATATGATAAAATTGTGTAAACGTTATGGAAAAACAAAATATTGCTACCAGAAGGTGGAACGAGCAGGAGTTTTTCATTAAAGTGGATTTGTAAATTGTTTCCTGAAATTTCTGTAGTCATTCTTTTAATGTGTGATGGATATATATAGACACCTTTTTTCAGCTGTAGAAAATTTAAGTCAGACCTTTACAGCCTACAGGCGTGAAAAATATTACCGTTCAACGGGAATGACGTTTAGTCTATCGAATCCTTTCGTGAACTGATATGTGACGGATAGCTTTAGGCTGTTTTTATTGTGTTACTGAAGAAGGTTTGCAATGTTTTACTTCGTTCAGAGCGGTATCACCGTGCCTACAAAAATACTGGAACTAAACGAAAACCACTGTTTGACAAGAATGTTATCCAACCATTTTTACCTCAACCTTGCATTATTTCTTCCGCGCAAATTATATATTTACAGATCTCTGTTTCAATTTTGTTCGAAGTTTGCGTTTGTTATCAAGGAATCGCTTGAAGCGGAAATCTAGATTAGCAAAAACTTGTAGATTTCGCGTTGGACACATTTTGCTGGCCTTTCTCAGTCCTCTTCACTAACCTTTTCCTCCCAAGAAGGTTCGATAGCTCGTGGCAGTTTTCCATAGGTTAAACAAACACACGATGACTACTCACGGTATCTTGAATTCTAGGAATTGTTTTGGTGACTTGTAGGTAAAACGTTTTTTTTCGTAGCGTATAGCTTGGTTTTCTGTTTGACTACACCGTAAATCGCCGAAAAAAAGCGGGGTTCTTGATTTAATGTGTTCCAGGCAGGCTCGCACCTCCCCCTCCCTTTAACACCCTCCGCCCTTAAGAAAGACAAACGAGACACAAGCATAATAGAATAGAACTCAGGCTCAATAAGGCGTCAAAAATTTATGTAAAGAAACACGTCGAATCACGAGTGAAGCTGTCTCTCTTCGATCTTTAAAGGCAATTTGGTTTGTGTTTTGGCTTCTTTCCGACGAGTGCCGTAAAATGCCAAGGCTGAAGTTTGGAATCAATAAAATTGAGATCACCAGCTGTACATTTGGCCATGCATGAGAGCTTAAAATTATAAATTAAAAACGGCTGTAGTTTTGCTTCCAAAAAGATGAAACAATTCGCAACAAATAAGCTTCAGGATAAACGTTTGCTGAGATTGCAGATTTCTTTAAGTCTTCAGTTTGATTGTTTTTTTAAGTTATTGAACGAAAAATTGCGTATTTTTGTGCTGTTCCTGGATGTGATAAACAAGCATTTCCGGTAATGGCACAACGGATAATAAAGGATTTAATGAAATAGATATAAATATTTTAACTATAGAATAGTAAATCAAGAAATGTTTAGATAAAAGGAGATCTACCATGTGAAATAATAATTAGCTTAATTAAATATATTTCTCCGCTTTTCTCACGATTTTTGTCATTGGCATGTGGCCTGAGACTTTACATCAGGCGATGGGGTGGACTTCGATCTGGGGTCTCCCATATCACTCCACTCGCCTTTATCCATCCTCCATTCTTTATCCAAAGGTTTTTCAGATTGTGTGCTTGGGAACTTTTGAGCAACTTTAGGCATTTGGAGCAACTTTTTCCAATTTTAGCAACATTGAGCAACTTTTGGTTTTCTGAGCAACATTTGAGGAACTTTGTATTGATATATCTATTAAAAATCACAAAAATTAACATGTGGCTGGAAACATCTATTTCTGTAAAAACATTGATGCTTAGCATACTAGCAGGGTACGGGTGTTGACAGGACATTATAAGCCCGCCTCGTCAGAGCATTACCATTGATTCAGCCAAGTTATGCCTCTACCGGACTGACGGCCCTCCGTCTCCTGACTAACGCATTTTTCTCAAAACAAAACTCGGCCCTTCAAGATTACCTTGATGCCTCAGTTATGCTTCGGTACAACAATACCAAGAGGGTGTAGCATTATTGGTTTTGTGCGAGGGATTCCATGGTTTTACAGCTGATAAACTTTGAGAAGATAGAATCGAGAGAATATACTTGTTATTGGTTTTGTTGAGGTTACTGATATTGCTCATCAGGACATTTGATACATTTGGGTATGCGACTGAACAGAGTACTTAGCACGCACATTGTTATTTTGTTGACATTGTGCGAACCTTTCATAATATGCATGTGCCCAAGATATACACTTCAGATTAATATATTGAACTTTCTTAAGTTCCAATTATCCAAAATGAACAATGACCGATAATATTTAATAATATTTGTATGAAATATTGATAATTGATATATTAAATTAGCAACTTTTGAAGTTTTAGCAGTAAATTTTTGGGCAACATTTTAGCAACTTTTTGCCTTTAAAAAGAGCAACTTTTCATGATTTTGTGAGCACAATCTGTCTATGCCTACTGCTGATGCGGGAACTATCTTGGTGTTGTCAATAAATTCAAGTTCCTTTCCCACTATAATGTGGATCATTCAAGAAATGAAACCTTTTCTGCGTGCCTTCGTGGCTTAGTAAAAACTGAACGTTTATGAGAATTCCAGGACAGATCAGTGAAACCTGAGACCCTGTCAAGGTTTTTTACTTGTTCAAGAATTCTCAGAAACGTTCGCCCCATAGTATTTTTTTATGAAACTGTAAATTCTCACAACTTGGAGACAGCCAATCAGATCACTCGAGTCATTCACGTAGTGATATGAAAACACACACCAATCAAAACGTACGTACTATCCAAAATATTTTATAATTTAACTTAATGCATTTTTATCGCCTCTACGATTCAGTAAGATGAGTTAAACAATTAATAATTAACTAATAACCTATTCGAAGCGCGTACGAAATTTTCGTGAAAACCATGTGGAGTTTTCATAAACAATTCTAAATGAATTGGGTGCATATTATAACCGTCACCTTCTTCCTCTGTGCTTGTGATGGGTTCTGGCGATGGCTGAGTCGCTTCATCCGCTGCCTTGATCGGTGAGGGGGATGATGGTATGGTTTCAGCATCTACTTTGGGCTCCTCAACAACTTCCAGAATGTCACTGTGTTCCTGGACTTTGCCCGCATCTACATCAATTTCGGACTCAAGTTTCTGAGGAGAATCGGCTTGGGCAAGTTTGTTGTCTTCCTTTTCTCCGTCCTGTTAAGAAAAAAAAAACTTGTTGCGACTTGAGTGATATTGAATGAGATACTCACAAAAAATATACTTCATTTTAACTACTTTGTTATCAATTACCACAGGTTTTTCTGTTTTGCAGGTTCTTGTCGGCTTATTTTCAATTTATTAGCATTTGGGAAAAAAAAACGAACGATTCCTAATCCCCCTAGCTTAACAGAGTATTTTAGTCAACGGAACATCTTATTTTGAATGTTAAAAATCTGGGATAAAAGTTTACATTCTGTTTTAAAACTCCTAAAACGTTTTCGACAGTGCAGATCATCTTATCATCTTAATCATGACGTGAGATGAAATAACAAGTCTGTATAAAGAGAAGTGTCTTAAACTACTGGGAAAGCATGTTTGTATATTTAGTCTTCAGAACCAGTGTTGATAGTAGTTCATATCTTAACACAAATAAAACTCTAATAAAATCGAACATGTCAACTTCCGACTGTTTATGCGTTTATTCACTTTTGTCAAGCTAGACAGACTTTTCAAAATAGATTACAACAAATGATAAACAAATTCCTGTACTGAATATCGAGTCTCAATTAAACTTCATTCAATTTTTAGCAAATGGGAAAACCCTTGCAAAATCTCCGATAAAACATAAATTGGGACCTTTTGTATTTAGATTAGTGTGACACTATATAAAAAGCACTAATTACATCATCACATGCAAAACGTTTCGTGAAATCAACCGCACATCTTTAGCTACAAAGGTATTAATGTCACCTTTTTAAAATGCTGTACTATGTAATGAAGCAAAAACCATTGTTCATTCTAATTTTGTTGATTTAAGGCCACATTTCGACAAGAAATATTGGGTTTTATGGGAGTATTCTACTTCTTGATGGTTCTTCCCATCAAATGCAGCAGGCCCAAAATTTGACATTCTCGCGATTTATCAGTTGGTTATGCACCATTATCTACAACACTTTTGAAAAGTATGGTTTGATAGTTGCCTTTGCATAAAAGGTCCAAGTATTCACCACTTGTGTTCACAAAACAGAAACAACCAGACCGTAAAGTTAAAGACTGTAGATTAGTTGTCTCTTTTTATCTTGAACATTTAACAGAATATGCCGAGTATCACTGTTTCTCTTTTAATCCTTGGTCTCAGAAAGAATATTCAAAAGTGACTCGACTTTAAATTTAAAAAAGCTAAACATCAGATCAGAATCTTAGTTCTAATGAGCGGGCCTTGCAGGTTTGCGCTTTAGTTGCTAGATAAAAAGGCTTTTTTCACTAAAACTATTCATCAACCGTCATAATTAATAGCGTTTGATTGATAGGTGTAAGATCATCATTTTGTCTTATCTAACCTTTGAATTCTTAGTATTATTAGTTTCGCACCTCAATCGGGAGATTCCAATAATGTCATACATGACATGCTGTGATGGTGTTTCGACAGAAACAGTTTTATAAATTGATAAGTTGTACATTTTAGCGAGAAGAAATTTGGAGCTGACGTTACGGACGCCGTAGTCCATCGTCGTAGTGAATGCCGTATGTAAGAGCTCTCTTCCCATTCACTCCGACAAAGGCCTACAGTCCCAAAAGGCGTCAGTTGCAAAAGTCTTAGAACTCGCTACGGTGTACAACTTGTTAATTTATAATCATATAACTGATTCAATTCCAAACGAAGACAAAAGCTTTTAACTATTCATGAGAACTCCGAGGTAAATCCAAACAAGTCGCCCTGGTCGGGTGATTAGAAACTGACTATCTATTCAAACAAAGCAAAAATTCGACCCAACAATCAAATTTGAAATCAAACACTTAAGGAAAAGTCAGACGAGTTCATGATTGGAAATGGCCAACACAATAACAAATTAACAAGCGACCGTTGTCATATCTAGCTCTCATTCACCAACTAGTGCAAGTAATTTCTACAACCATTTTTGATTACTTCTGCAGTTTTTAAATTCCTTTAGTTGTTACTTAGTGATTACTGAGACAATCAAACTTCACCACATTGCAATTAATTAATTGTTTATGTTTTTTAAACTATTTTATTAATTCAATATTAACTGATTCTGATGGTAGATTAACAGGAGTGAGGATTAGTACTTAAAGTTGTTAATAAAATTTAATATTTCAAAATTAATCGGCGAGAAAGTGCCTTTACCTCGTTAATGATTGGAATGCGTTAAATTCCTTTTGTCATATGTCAGAAGTCTTACTTCAGTTAACTAAATAGGTAAATTGGCACATGAGCGACTGTAGTTTAACTCAAACGTTCAATTTAAAATTGCTCATTTCGATTAAGGATTAAGTTGGCATCAAATGTAATATTTGATTCGGCAATTAAATTTAACAAAAGTTTCGATATTATAAATAAACATCTAAATTTTAAATCTTCTTTTAAAAACAATTGTGTCATATTTCACAGCATCACGTCTTTCTTTCTATGCCCCAATAATCCCTCTCTATTGTTATATCCACCTTTGAGGCCTGTTCCGCTTGAACACGATGAAAACAAATATTCTTTTAATTTAATCAAAATTCGATAATAAAAAAATTTAACATTTGATTTGCTTTTTTAAAAAATGAAAGATGGTCACGAACTAAAAGGAAACCCTAGCGGGTTCCTGACACACTATCGTGAACTAAACTTTCTGAAAATGTGCACACAATAATTCAAATAATAGTTGTAGTTTGAGATTTATACAAAACGCACAAAGCAGGTAAAACAAAACTAAAACTTAAACAAAAGCTCCAAAAATTACGAATCTACGATACGAGATGATGCGGAAGATCAAACGAGATAGCGAAAGTCTTGAAAAGTGAGGCTGAACATTTTCCGAGCATGCAAGAAATAAAGGATCTGTACGAAATATAACGAAATGCCCTAAAAAAATTCGTCATCTTAAAATAATCAAAGATGTGGCGGGAAATTCCACAACACAGAGACCGATCAGCGATCGGGAAAATTAATAGATGAATCCCGCATAACATTCTAAACACGCAATCACTGCTTGCAGTCTCTCGAACAAGGGGGTTGGTATCAAAAGCGAGCGGAAGATATTTGTGCAAGAAGAACTGAAAGCCAAAAATTAAAACTTGGAGTAACGCCAGAATAGTATATATAAAACAATATAAGTATAGAAGAGTACTGATAAGAAGTGAATTATAAGAACCGAGATCAAATGTGATACGATTGTGTACGCATAACAGCAAAGGAATATCAATATTTGAACAAAACACAAGAGACCAGACACTTAACATATAAGTCAAGGTCAAACACACTTTTATTTTTTGTCTTTTATTTACACTTGTTATCGTTAAACTTAACTAGCTCCTGTTTAACTTTAATCACGTCATTAGTTGTATTTAATCATTTGTTAGTATGATACAGATACACGCACGATATTTACAGATACACGCATAATATAGATACAAGCATGATTAAGATACACGCACGCATATACACGCACAAACGAGCCCGTAAAGACAATTCTAGCACAGATCGTTTGCGACACAACCTATCCATTTCAATGCTACACTGTAAACAGACCCATACACCCTTTCTTGCTCAAACGTTTTACTTATTATTGTGTTTTTAAATGTAATCATTTTATTAATGTTGTGTTTAAGTAATTTAATTTTATCACTCCAAAATGTGCGAGTTGTTTTCAAAAAAGGTTATCAAAAATATAGGAAATTACTTAAATTTGTAGTGAGTGAAGTTTTTCTGTGTAGAAGTCTTTTAAATGTTTTTTAAGTTAAATTATACATTTTAGATATTTGTAGATGAGCGTGTTTCCATGGGAAAACTTTGATAGTGGTTAAGAGTAATAATTAAGTTTATTGCTTCTTTATAGCCTGAACAACGACAAAACGTCCTCCGTTTAGCGGTTAAAACATTTCATGCAATGTCAAACGTTCAACTTCTCCCTTTGTAATGTCTCCGTTCCTCGACGTTAGTCACATGACAGCGAACTGCCACGTGACCAACTGATGAAGACTGACGGCTACGGTCGAAACGTTTGTTTAGAATTGAGGTTCATAATTCCAGTTGTTAATTTATTAATTTCTACAACTAAATCTGTATGAATATTCACTGTCAATAGAGAGTGTTGGCAAACATTGTACCATATCAACGAGTTACGCATTGGTATACCATTTGTGTAAATCACTTGAAACATTATTATCATAAATATCATAAATGGTGGACAATAGCTAGTTTAGGTTTTCTACGTTCAATGTTTTTATCTTAGTGCATAACCTATAACAGCTGCAGTTCAGGATACACCCACCAGTTTATAAGTAATATTTAGAGTTTAGATCTAACTAACAGTTCAGGACTAACGTCAATCAACAGGAGATGTTTCCAGGTGGCTTAGCTCACCTGGTCCTCTTCTTGTTTTTCCGCCTTCTCCTTAATACCTTCGGGGGTCGTTGCATCGGCTACAACCTCAGTGTCAACCTCTCTATCCTGGTTTTCATCCTCCTGTGACGGAGGAGATGATATCGGAGACTTTTCTTCATCTCTACTTTCTGGATCACGTTCAGTTTCATCCGTGTCTGCAATCTCTTTCTTCCCGTCACCACTTTCTTCGCTTTCTTTATCTTCTTCTTGTTCAAAGTCTTCTCCGTAATCAACATCTGCATCTTCTTTCTCCTCCAACTTTTCGACTGATTCCTTTTCAACGTCAATGTCCGCCGTTCTTTTTGCTTCATCAATTTTGTTATTTTGAGGTTCGTTTTCTTCTTCCTGTTCAAAATCTTCTCCATAACTGGCGTCTTCTTCCTCTTTGCTGGAGTTTGAATTCTCGTCGAAATGTTCATCAGTTTTGCTTTCACCTCTTTCACTTTCTCTATCTGGGGATCTTTTATCTCCTTCCTGTTCAAAGTCTTCCCCATAGCTAACATCTTCTTCCTCTTTCTTTTCCATTTTACTCTCCTCCAAAGGTTCATCAGTTTTTCTTTCCCCCTTTTCGCTTTCTGTATCTAAGGATTTTTTCTCTTCTCCCTCAGATAAGTCGTCTCCATACCCCGTTGGTGATCCCTCTTTCTCTTCTTTGTTGCTCTCCTCAGTTTGTTCACCAGTCTTCCTTTCTTCCTCATGGTAGCTGGTTCTACTTTCGTTGCTGTCACTTTCTTTATCTTGGGGTTTCTCGTATTCTCCGTGCTCTACGTCCTTTCCATATTCGGAGTCATTTTCTTCTTTCTCCTCCTTGATACTGTCATCCAACATTACAGCCGATTTTCTTTCTTCTTCCTCACTATACACCGATCTACTTTCCTCTCTGTCACTTTCTTTATCTTGGGACAATTTATCTTCTTCACGTTCAGAGTCTTCCCTGTAATCGGAACCACCCTCCTCGTCACTCTCTGTTAACTCATCAGTGGTCCTCTCGCTGCTTTCATCTTCATAGTCTTCTTTAGAAACTGTTAAAAAGTCAAGCAAAAAAGCAATGTTACTTTCGCTTGAAGTTGCAGTAAGAGGAGTGGTAAAAATGAACTTAAGACAAATAATTTACACAAACAATAGACCCAATAAAAAAACTAGGCAGCATCTTCAGTAACAAAATCATCTGCCCTAAAATGGTACCAAAATATATAGTCGTTATGCAATGGTTTCGAGAGGGATACCGTGGAATATGCCACGCGTCACTTGTATTTTCCGTTAAATCGTAATATGTTATCCCAATGTATAGAAAATCACTTATTAACTGCTATAAGTTATTCATTTGTTAGAAATGGAAGTCGGGATTGCCTTGTGTTCATCATTGCATCTCTTAACACATGATTCAATATAATATATCCACCGTGATCCGATTTTTACTTCATTTTATCAAGAAACAATAAAATGATTGTGGGACTAGTTCGAAAAGTTAACAAGATCGTAAGTATAAGCTAGTACAAGTTTTTACCATCCATTAAAAACAACATTAAAACCAAGTTGGTATGGTAACAAACATTATTCCTTGAACCTTTCATAAAAAAAAATCATGAACCTGAATAATCTTATTAGAAACCATGGACGGACAGCAGGTTCTGTATAGCTTGCAAGCAGATTTAGATTTTGAGACCATGCCAGCACTAGATATCGGCAACCACTAAAGCTTTAAAACTGTGTAGCATATACTAGTGGCGTCGCCTGAAGGAGAAAAAAGTAAGGAGGAAGGAGACGTCAGCCCTTTTAGTTCAATTCAGTTTTAAAACCCAACTTCTCCTTCCAAAACATATAGAAAATAAGACAATTGTTAATGAGAAAATGCGAATTGATCAAACAAAGCAAAGTACTGAAGATTATGAGTAAAATTCCCTCAAACTTACTCAATGAAACGTATGGTCTCAAGTTTGAGACTGAAAGGGCTGATAAGCTAGAACTTAACAGTACCAACAAACTCACAAAAGGTTTACCATATTCAGGCTTTGGCGACGAAGCTGCCGAGGATTTCGTTGACATTGCCGGTGTAATTCTTTGTGTTCCCATGTAGTGAGTGGTCTGAGTCGAACAGTCAATTTTTTCTCCAACTGCAAAGATTAAACGACATGCATCAAATACAACATATAAAGGAGTAACTAAAAACAAGATCTATCACGTTTTCTCGTGAAATAATATTTGTGCAACAGATAATTAAGTAGTACAACACATAATCAAATCAATTATTGAAAGGTAAGCACAAAGATGACGTCTTCGTCAGATCTAGACAAAAGCTAGCACCCGAAAACTCAGCTTGTGCTTTTCTCAAAGCATTGATTTTAAACATTTTAATGAAAAGTTGATTAAAACTCGTGTTTGCCTACTTTTACAAATAATTAACAATTATTCCAAGAGCGCGCATTGGATATGAGATGGTAAATAGCCAACGAGGCGCATAGCGCCGAGTTGGCTATAATCATCTCATATCCAACAAGCGCGAGTGGAATAATTGTTTT
>JAPEIX020068551.1:0-11089 GCA_026122405.2 Zoanthus sansibaricus | reverse complement strand
ACTTGCGCCTGGTCTGGAGGGATGGTTTGGCGCTTGTCCTTAAAAATCTCCCTCTTCAAATCTCCTTCTCAACTCTTCACTATCCACCAAAAGTTTAACCAGAATGCCCCCTTAATAATACTCTTGTTGCTCTTCAAGTCTCAAGAACATGTTCACTTCCCAGGAGTCAAGTCCAACAAACACAGATAGCGTACCATGTGAATCGTGGCAATATTCGCATTCTAAATGGTACGCTATCTTTGTTTTTTGAACTTGACTCCTGGGAAGTGAACAAGTTTTCGAGACTTGAATAGCAACAAAAGTATGATTAAAAGCTGCGTGGTACCAAGGAGTTTTTGTCTGCGGCGGCAAACTCCACACACTTTTACAGCGGTCTCCTGTATACAGACAGAGTTTCTTGTTGAACGTTTTGTTTTCACCTCTACACAGAAGGTTGTCTCTAAAACCTTAAAGGAAACAAACCACATTGATGCTTTTGTCTTCAATTGCCATGATTTATTATGGCATATAAACACCTTGTTTAATTTCCTGGCGGCGGCAACCGGGAACCATGATTTATAATTGAAGCGGAAGAGGAACGAAATAGCAGCCCTGGGCCATTGTCTATGGGCCGCTTTCTTAGATGCAATATGAAGCCCTAGGATTAGTGTCACAAATGATAAAGATCATTTATTTTGTTTCATATTAATGATGACGACTTTTGTCGGCTTTTAACCCTGAAGGAAGCCAGTGGCTGCATTGCTAGTTTTAATACAATGTTTTTGGATGACTTGAGGATAGGCCTACCCCTTCAAATTATATTATACTATAATATTTGTTTTCAGACCACAACTGACACGAGTCATCACTTTGGTCCTATGCCAAATATATATATTGTAACTTGTTGTTCGAGTATACCGTTTTAAAGTGCTCGATACAATTAAGTAGAGCGAAACATAAGTATAAATAAAGGATAAAAAACAACAACTGCAGTTTCATCTTACCCTTTATTTATACTTATATATATATATGGGCCTATATTAGTCTCATTATAGAAGATTCATAGATTAATTTAGGAAACGGAAGTGAAGGTCTTAGACTTTTAATTAATTAATTAATTAATTTATTTATTTATTTATCTATTTGTTTACAAACATTTAGGGACCTAGTTAGTTCCATGGAGAAAAGATAATTGGACTCGAGGTCCCTTACAACTGAGGGTCTTACTCCAAGCCTGAGAATCTGGTTCTCCTCTTGGTAGTCAGTGGTCTAATTGACTGAGACATATCTCAACGGTCGAAAATCCATATTTTAAAGTTAACAGCATAAAACAAATTGACTGGAAATACTATTCATATGCCTGAACGATGATGAAACTTACCCCATTACACCAATAACTCGGTGACACATTAAAGCCAAATACAGCAACACAATAGCCTCAAGAGAGCAAGTCTGAAGAGGCCACAAAATACGGCACATAATTTCTCCATATGTAAACCGTTCTGCTTCGTGCCATGCCAGGTCGAATGGAATACTAAAAAATACAAGGAGGAAGTCGGCTACTGCAAGATTCTGCATCAAACAGATGTAGCTCTTTGCTGTATTCCAATGCCTATAGGCTTTCCGCGAAACTGCTAGCAACATGTAAATGTTGGCGGGTACGCTGATAGCAAATATGACGATGTACATGACAAGCTTGAAAACACGAAGACCTTCAGTCACGTCCGGGTCTTCTGCTGGCGCGGCCATGTTCTCTGTAGTAGTAAAAAGATGCAAATTGTCATTAGCCATCATCATCACCAGCACCATCATCTCTAACACCATCATCATCACCATGGACTTAATCATTAACAACATTACCATCATCAGTACACCCTCATTACCATCACCAGCACACCTCCATTACCATGACCAGCACACCCTCATTACCATCACCAGCACACCTCCATTACCATCACCAGTACACCCTCATTACCATCACCAGTACACCCTCATTACCATCACCAGCACACCCCCATTACCATCACCATCACACCTCCATTACCATCACTAACACACCTCATTACCATCACCATGACACCCTCATTACCATCACCATCACAACTCCATTACCATCACCAACACACCTCATTACCATCACCAGTACACCCCCATTACCATCACCATCACAACTCCATTACCATCACCAACGCATCTCATTACCATCACCATCATCATCACACCCTTATTACCATCACCATCACACCCTCATTACCACCACCATCACCATCACACCCTCATTACCATCACCAACGCACCCTCATTACTATCACCACAATTCTTACTGCAACCACTGTCATTTGGATCAAGTTAGTAAATATATTAGCACTCTGGCAAAAGATGAACAAAACAAAAAACTATTCTCCGATTGAGTAATGATTTTAATACTTTTTTTTTCATAAGAAATGTTAACTTCCTTCCCACAACTGGATGCTTTATGTTTTGTGTTTTCCTTACGACGACACTTACACCTTTTAAACACTTTTAACTGAGAATTCATTGAAGAATTTGCCTTTTCTACAAGCTAGCGCACTTTTTCAGCAGGTTTTTAGGTCATGTGGTCCACGGTCTCGTTTTTATTAGGGGACTGCAAGTATCATAACAAGTCATTGTTTCCAGACAAAATATCTACCAGTTCGAAAGTAGGAAACAATACAATTCACGTGTTAAAGTGGAAAGTTAGCTATTAAAACAGCAATTTATAAAGCAATGTCTTAACTACCAGTTAATAGCACTTGATTTTAGAAGTATGAAGTACATGACTGTATGCATAGAAACCAGTAAAGGTCTACTGGGGTCCGTTACGACGATTTCTTTTTAACTAAAGATTCAAATAGTGTTCGTCTCCTAACCACATAAAGGGCCCAAGTACCTACTGAATGAGCGTGTAATGAGAGCTCTTCAAATGTTTTGGTCTAATCTCCAAGATCTGCGTCCTCGTAATTTTGGCTTGCAATCAAGAAAATATTGATATGACGTAATAAAAAAATATATAACTCTTTGGAGCGTTATCATGAGGTTTTTCACTTTTTATATTGCCCATCAAATACTGGAAATTTCTTTTAATAGCTACTTTTGGGTTAGTTTTAATTCTTATAAAAAAATCCTGTCTAAATAAAATTGTACGTTTCGTGATTTTCAAACATTAAATAGAATGTGCTTCAATATAGTTGAATGCAGGCTAAATTTATATTTCCATCGATGCCCAGTCGTGAGCTATCCATAAAAGCTACTGATGGACCGTATATTTTATGACAAAAAACAAATCAAGCCTTGTGAAATTAAAAATATGATTTTCCAGTGAAAGACACTTTTTTCGAACGAATTCTATACTGTACAAATGCACAATTAACAATGACGAGATTTTTTGCTGTTTCGAGCTATTTGACAACATATTTGTTCTCCCTTACTCATTCGAATTATTTTTTGTAAACTAAATTAGTACACAAAACGCAAATGATCATGCAGTATTTCCAGTGCACTTTGCATCACTTTTCTGCAGTATTCCCTCGCCAAATCTGCCTTTCTGATCAAACTTCTCGTTCTTCTCAATACCAACTAAGTGGAGCTTCCAGCGTGATGATTATCGTTTATCAAATTGAAATTCTAATCTTCAAAACACATGTAAAATGCAGAATGGTTAAAAAAATGCATCCAAGAAAATGCTCTGGAAATAAATGAATTAAAGCTGTGAAAATGAAAATAACTGCAATCATATTTTTTGGTCTAATGTGAATTCTTCAAGACTAAGTAGTTCGATATTTCATCAAAGTCCCAATTAATAGCGGTACAGGTCACAAACACACGCAAAATACGAAATATTTGAATGGATTCAACTAAAAAACCTGCTGTGGAAATAGTTTTGAAGTAAAACCTATGAGCCGTAAAACTGGAAGTAACTGAATTAGGTGAAATGAATTCGCGAGAAATGAATATTCTCCAAATGACGCTTACTGCTGAAAAACCGTCGTCAATCTCGGAGAAATATTTAAATCTCCTGTTTGAGTTGTTAAATCTTTGGTAAAAAAATACAACTCTAGTTGATTTTAGTCGTCTCCAACTAAGTTATCTTTTTAAGGAATTTGTAGCAGAAGTATTTTATTGTTTTTGAAAGTGCTAATATTCTGCTTTTAAATCGATTGATGGTTTAGCTCAGAACCTATGCTAATCAGTAATGAAGACGGTACATGCAAGATCGTCAAAACCAATTTAAAAATCAAACTTAAACGCTTACCTTTTTCAACTTTTACTACACAACGTAACGTTTGAATGTGATATGAAATTCGGAATGTAAGAACTTGTTAAGAAACGAAATTTGCTAACAATCCCACACTTGAGCATTCGCACTAAAGCGTAAACACCGTCAAGATCAGACAATGAAATTAGAAATTTGAAATGCAAAATAGGTCGATATTAGACTCGCAAAACAACAACACAATGAACTAAATATAGTAAGTTCAAACGTTTTCTTTTTAAGAAGTTAATAACATTTTTGTTCTTCTTTATAGAGTAAAAGGGCATAAATGCGTGTTTGATTTGTTCTTCATTTTTTAACATAATTGGAAAAAGCGCAAAAATATTAAAATGATAAAAAAGTCACAATTCAACGGATTTCGATCAAAATAAATGAGAAATTATTGCTATCAATCGTATGCAGTGACAAATAACTAGGATTCCTCGACCAAAAAAGGAAAAGTTTACCAAGAACTGAGTGGAATTAAAACCCTCTAAGTTTACGAATACGATTGAAATTTACAGCCATATTTGTTTATAAGTTATAAAAACTTACATGACACATTATGTGATGTGTTTCAATTAGAAGTGAATCATTTTGATATATAGGTGCACTCACCCCTATAAAGCCTTGACATTGCAATTGAAATCGACGGGTTTTTGAATATGTTGAACAAAATAGGTCTCAGTGAAGTATAATGGATTTTGCTAACAAAAATCCTGCATAGGAAGTATTAGTTTTTGTTTGCAAAGCACGATTTACAATGTCAATGATTTACAATGTCAATTATTTACAAAAATGGTGGGAACATTTCCAAACAGGTGTTTTTTGTGGAGAGGTTACCAAGTAGGTGTCTAAAAAAATATTATTCCGCGACAACGAGGTTCTGAAATATATTTGTCCAGCGGTAGCTCTAAAAATGGGAGTAACTTCATGGAGGTAGGAAGATCGTCTTAGCTTTTTACTGTTTTAAATGCAACCAGGAGTCTAAATATCGCTGGTGATTATATTTTAATCAGGGAACAGCATTTTTGCCCAAGCGATGTCACTCATTTTAAGTTTTTACCACTCACTTGTCTATCCCCACCAGAAGTACTGCAATCCTAGCCTGTGAACATGCTTTCTGTTCGTGTAAAGGAAAGGTGGGAAATAAATCGGGCGGGGAAGGGGAGCCGTGAGGGGAATGGGGAGAGGTGTGGACTAACTCTTGTACTCGTATACTCCCCATTGCATGTTTAGCAGAAGTGGTAGGGTTATCGACTACGTGTCTTTGTTCATGAGCTTTCCGTTTTTAGACTTTGTTCTCTGAATTCTTCCTGGAATCTGTGAAAGGGGAAAAATTACTAAACTGAATCTAGCTGTGTCATGTTAGCAACAACTAAACTTATAACAATACATATCATTGGTTAAAACATGACTTTACGATATTGATTTTCCTTGACACATTAAGTACGTGACTCGTGATTCGAACAAAATGCCAACTTTAGTGAAAAAGCAAAAAGTTAAGGATCTTTTAAGGACCATGACTGATTTTTCTCAAATTTAAGGACTTTTGAGGCCTCAAATTTTGGAAAGTGAAAATTAAGAACTTTTAAGGTTTTTAAGGACCCGGATGAACCCTGTAAACAGTTCAAAGTTTAGCCATAGAACACTAAAAGAGAAATTGTCCACAAACATAGTTAAGAGATCTTGTGGGATCCAGAAAAAATCAATTTTTTTTGCATGTACTGACTCAAAGATGAAAGAACAATGTACTCCATCAATGGATGAAGATAAAATAGGGTAGAAACAACGATGGCATACTACATAAGCCAAACTTTCAAATAAGAACTGCATGTGAAGGGTAAAAAAAAAAATTAATTATTAAGTTCTGTGGATAGTAGTTATTCAGACAAAGAAAAATTCTATATCTAAAAATAAGTTAAGCTAGTATGGTACTCCTAACAAGACAAAAGTTATCTATTATAAAACCAAACATTAAAACACTAATTAAATAAAAAGCTATTTTAAAGAAGTTGCCACTGAAATGTTGGAGATTTAAGATCATTATACATTTTTAAGTCAGTGTCAAACAATTTAATAATTTTTTTATAATTTCAACATGCTGGACTGCAATTTTAAAAGTATTTTCAAGCTATTTTAAAATTTATTTGAACTCAGAAACAGTTTGGTTCGTTATCTCAAATGGGAATGAATTCTAGAGATAAGAAGCACACACTGAAAAAGTCCTCATACCTAGCTTGGTTCTACAGTATTATCAGAAAACAGAAACATTTTGATTAGAACAGAACTAGATTTTTTCTGTTTTAAAATAATCCTTTCTGAAATAGCTTTTGATCTATGTTCAATAAAACTAAAGGAATTACATAAAAAACATATATTGATAACAAAATTTACCATTTTTGTTTTTCAGGCTAAATCATGAAATGTTCTTAAATAGTGATAAATTACAATCTCGTGACTTAGATCTAAATTATAATTCTACCCGCTGGTTGAATTTCGATTTCAATGCATTTATGTCCACTAATTGCTTTTCGCTTTGTGAAAATAATGGATTCACTTAAAACAAACTCTAATACGAGCTTCACATAAAGACACAGACTTTTGGTAAGTGAGTAAATAATCAATTTTTCGCACAGCAAACATATATATGGTCACTTGAGTAATATAAGAACACGTGCTTATTTCAAGTCAGACATTCTGTCTGATGTTGTAAATGAAATCTAAAAACTACTCGCATTTGAAGTGAAACTATCAAAAACAAATAAAACGATTTGGTTTAAACATTACGCTCTAATAAAGAAGAATCAATTTAATTCAAAATGTTTGAAAATTAGTCTTATAACTTTTTCATTAGTCGATCTTACCGAAGTTGAAGTGAAAGACAACTTAGGACTTACCTTTTGAAGTCAAAGTCAGGCTTGTGATGTCTGTTAAAAATTTCAGACAAAGCAATCTATTAGCTTATTTAGCGGTACAAGCGTAAAAGGTCATCAGTAAACTAGCATTCTAACTTCCCCGCTGTCTCGCTGTCGATCGAACTGCTTCCCCCCAGACACAACATTGAACAATGAAAGCGCTAAAATGGCTTTGCAGTGCAGCATGTAGATTTCAACTGAACTTACCAGGTGAGACGACTCGTTCATAATGATACGGATTTACACAAACATTTTCACATTTCAGATCGAAGGCAAATTGGCAATATTTGACGTGTTTCAGTTCGTTCTTATGGAGATCGGGCCACCGCCAGATTTTTGCGTATATAACATGAGGGAACCCTTTGCGCCCAGCCACTTGTAATCGGCCGTCGAGTGTGCGTTGTATTGTTACACATTTGCTCGGATGAGAGCCATTTGTTGTAATAGCTGTGATAAGCGAATCAAGTTCATCTCTTTTTTCTTTTAACTTCTTAACCAATGACTCGATAGCTCGTTTGGCAAAAGGTTCACTCTCTGAACCTTGCCTATGACACATGAGACTGTGAACTATACTGAGGCAAGCATCCGATGATGTTGGCGCGACAGCCATTTCATAATCCGCTACAATTGCCCTCCTCGAGTTTTCGGAAACCGGTGAAGAATGCTAGACTTTTAGCCAGTACACAGTCAATATTTCACCCTGTCTACAAAGTCAATTTACTCAAGGCATTTGGCAGTATATATACTCATAGTTCTCCTCTTGTCAAAACATCTTGGGCACAGAGGACGATTTGACGCCTGCGCAATAGTTGATCTTGTCCGGACATACCGTGGGTGGGTGGGGGGTATGTGTTAGCTTGTCAACAATGAGGGTGGTCTATTCTGCCATTTTCACCTGTTTTTTCAATACAAAGACAGCCAATTGTCTGGTAGATCATTAAGCGCAGTCAAAGTGTCTGGAGCTCGACAATGGTAATTTACTTTGACGAAGTATGGCAATTACCATATTTCAATAAACGTTATTGTTCATTGGAGGCATTAATCTATTTAACTGTAATAATCAACTCGTTCTTGTCTTTTTCAATATAAACCCATTTCAAAGCGATCATACCTTCGAAAGCAATATCCTTGCAATTAACTCAAAACGTACTATTTTGTTCCGCTTAGGATTTAAATTAAAAAAATACAATTCACTCTTTTTTTGTTGTTAAAATGAATTTAGTTTATTTCAAAGATAGCTATGGGCAGTTCCTACATCGGGAAATTCACAGTTGAGAGAGCACGCTTGCGACTTTTTCGCGCTTCTAGGAAACAGTAAAATGTTTGCAATAGATAAATAAAATGTTTGTAATAGATAAAAACAATTTTAAAGTAAATTCTTTTTGTTATGTTATTGACAATTTCGGACATTTGTTTTTACTTGTGCTAGGTCCTTATCTTGTAGCCTTAAACTGCATATATTCAACTGAATGACTTAGAATGATTCAAGAGCGAAATATAAATACTACTGTAACATGAAATCAATATACACGCTATTTTTGTAAGAACAACTTATAAGAACAATGAGGCTCGGATTGGCTGAAAATTAAGAACAATTTAAGAACAATCTCAGTCTCAAGCTAAAAAAAGTGAAAATGTTTCCAATTGAAACTGTATACTGAATCTTGTAATTTCCGTTCGCAATGTGCACAGTAAAAACACAGAAGCACCGTCTCACATTTAATGCATCTACTATTGTCCCAAATGGTACAGGTATTCATGTAATACTAAAAGTTCTTCAGACGATCAGCACTGTTTTTCAATACCTTGTCTTTTTGTTTTGATATTTTTCATAATTTCAAATTGAGACTGAAACAGCCAAAAAATTAAAGTCCGCCGCACACCGGTGAGTTGCAGCGCGCACTTGTTATTCGTAACAAGTTGGATCGACAAAATTTCCTAGTGTGCGGGGAACTTTTTTTACTGTGCTTTGGTCACTCGTGACAGATAAACCAAATATCAAACATTTTTGATATATTTTGTCACGAATGACAAAAACTCCTTGTGTGCGGTGAGCAAAACTAAAAGCAAGTTGCACTATGAACAGAAACGAGTACGCATGCGTGCTATTAACAAACAAATACATGCAGAATCATAATTGTGAACTTCAGAGAATTCCCCTCCATGTCAAGTCTAAAATTTACAGAATTTTTCACGATCCTTTGTCTCAAGTCTCGCATCATAATTTTAAAATTCTAAAATACCTAGCGCTTACATTCATGAACGCTATTCTTTTCCATATTAACTGGCGATGGGCTGCAAAAGAAACAGTAACATTTTATCACTGTCTGAGAAATAGTCTTCATATATATAGCAAATTTGTCATGTTGCTTTATTAATAGCACGCATGCGTACTCTTTTCTATTCATTGTTCAACTTGCTTTTGGTCACCACACACGAGGATTTTTTTTCATTCGTGACGATAAAAAATATCAAACATGTTTGATATCTGGTTTATCTGTCACGAGTGAAAAACACACCGTAAAAGTTCCCCACACACTAGGAAATTTTGTCGATCCAGCTTGTTACGAATGACAAGTGCGCGCCTGCAAGTGCAAGTCGACAGTGTGCGAACAATTGAACCACGGCAAAATTTACTGCTGGTTCTTATAAAAAAAAGGTGTGCACGTGTAAACATCGGGAAAAGTTGACAAACCACAGGATGGAAAATCCAATGTACACTCTCTTTTTTTATTAAGAACGAGTAAAATTTAGCTCAGGCTCAATGTTCTTATTTTTTTGGCCATTTCAGGCTCAAAATGTTCTTATTTTGCTCTTAAAGTGATTTACAAAGACTTTTTACTGATAATTATTAATACCTCATCTTTTACAGTACACATGAAAAGTATGATATTGAAGTTGAGTGATGTATATATCTGAAAGAATGTACAGTAAAGACCCTGAATTTTGAAAAAAGAATCGTTAGCATTACACTGTCGTCAGGGTCTGATGCCGCCATTTTATCTCAATTATTAGGTTACACTATTATTAGGTTATACTCTATTCACATAGTATACTTACTCTTGTACATCCAGTTCATCGGTCACTACATCATCCACAGCTGCTAGTTGTAAATCCTGATATAAAACAAATAGTTTTGGCAATATTGGTCACGCTAGGAAGTACAGGGGATAGCTTGAGCTAGAATATAATGTAACAACAACAACAACAACAATTCTATTTGTGCTCAAAAAAAGGTGATTACGAATCGTATAAAAAATACAAGTGGTTTGTTTTTCCACTGAGTTTATGAGAGCACAGACATTTAGAAATTGCAAAAGCTAGTCTGGCTAAACGTCTGGGCCATGCGGAGTAAATTGCAGGTTATTCAAGTCATTCAATTTTGTAGTTCAACACAGGCACACACACAAACACAAAGGGCGAAAGTTGAGTTAGCACAAATAAATTACATTTGTGTTCTCATCAACTGTAAATATAGTGAAAGCATACGTACTAATTTAAATACTTAGAAATAAGAGAAGATTTAAGGTTGAGTTTAAAAGAAGTACGCCTTTTGGATTTCAAGTCATCTTGAATAGAATTCCATACTTTAGAACCAGAAAAACGAAGTTAAATATGCTATAATTGGTTCTTACTTTAGGGATATGGTAAGAGTTCTTTGATGCCAATCTAGTGCTAAATTGGTGTACTTCTTTTGTACAAGTTAAGAAATTGTGAGAAGAGGTTGGAAGTACATTTGAGTGAAAATCATCATTAAGAAATATCAGATCATCAAATTTGAGGATTTAAAAAGTGGAGCTGAATGTGGGTTATAGTTGGAGAATGTGATTATTCTAATTGCCACTCGCCTACGTGCGGAGCATTAGTGAAAAGTAGAGTTATCATTTCTCAATACATCTCTCGCTTGTTTTATAACGTT
>JAPEIX020068458.1:0-11089 GCA_026122405.2 Zoanthus sansibaricus | reverse complement strand
CTCTTCCACACCAACCTGTCTCTTCCACACCAACCTGACTCTCCCACACGAACCTGTCTCTTCCACACCAACCTGTTTCTTCCACACCAACCTGTCTCTTCCACACCAACCTGACTCTCTCACACCAAACTGACTCTCCCACACCAACCTGACTCTCACACACCAACCTGACTCTCCCACACTCACCTGACTCTCCCACACCAACCTGTCTCTTTCACACCAACCTGTTTCTTCCACACCAACCTGTCTCTTCCACACCAACCTGACTCTCTCACACCAACCTGACTCTCTCACACCAACTTTACTCTCCTATACCAACTTAACCAAGTTGTCTGAAAATGCTTATTGCTTGGTGTTCTTAGAGAGTTTGCAGTTGACTTAATGGTTTAAGATTTGCTTTTTCGAAAAACATGTAATGCTTCTTTGATGTTAAGCTAATAGATTAATGTCTCAGCATAATTTTAAATTTGTAAATTATCAGCATATATTAATGGGGTTATGATTATTAATTAAAGAAAATATACAGCAATGGTAATGGTAGTTTATTTTATTTAAAGTTAAAAGATCTATTTTAAAACACTATGCAGGCCTGTTTGCAAGGGAGGGTGTGCACCCCCTTCCCCCCAACAGTCATAAAGGTCCACAAAGTCCACTTGAGTTTAAAAGCAATGAACAAAACATAAAGTTAACAATGGAAAAATTGTAATGTAAATCAATAATTACCTTGTAAACCAACTTCCAAGTATTGTTAGCTTTAAAGTTATTTTTGGAAGTTGGTAGCCTATTTTATTTATTTAAACAAGTGATGTAAATTCAACTTGTATATTTATGGGTAAAATAAAGATTCTTTTTCTTCTTCTTTTTCATCAAATCATAAAATTATTTCGAAGCACTTTATTTACCTGTAAAACAATCTCAATAATAAATTAGAATAAAATCTACTTTAATTGTCATTCCATCAAAACTACCCTAAATCCTAATTTATTTTTACACGAAACTTTATTATTTTATGCTATCCTGTAAATATGGAAGTTGTAATAAAATGATGTCATGTCTAGGGGGTGGTCCCAAAAACATTTGTGCACAATCCCCCAGCAAAAATCCTGTGTAGGGGCCTGTATTGCACTAGATTACCTTGATAAAGATAGAATTTTACAGAGGAAGTATCAAGGCTAGAGAGTGTGGGTCCAAATAAAGCAAAATCAAGTAAAACTTGAAAAATAGACACCATGACGCAAAATCAAGTTTTGATAAAATTTGTGCATAACAGTTAAAAAATCATAAAGAAAAAATAACTAGTGGTAAACTACTTTGAATTTAATGATAGAAATGTAAATTATATACTGTATAATTTTTCTCTTTTTTATACGGTGTATAATTTATATTTTCATCACTAAATTGTTTCTTTCGAAAATCATAGTTTATTGAAGACATCCATTGTTTCTTTTCATCTGTTTTCTGCTGGTTTCATTTTTCTTATTTAGTGCCTTTTAGTGGGAAAAATGGCTTCAATGGGCTGTTTCTTTCTGTTTAACCATTTTGCCATGGAAGGCTATGGTAAACTAGCGATTAGCTAGCTTTTGGAGAAAATGTAACAAAACTACTGTATATACCTTGAAGTAATGTCCATGCAACTTAGAGGATTTTAAGATAAAAGATGCTAGGTTGTTTGCAGGCGACCCAGTGTTTGCATCATTTTTGTTGTCCCACCCTCGGAGAATCTTACTAAAATTGCTGAAAAACTCCAAGAAGCCTTCACTCGTCCATGGCACAATTTTACATCTACTATGTCCGAGGTTCAACCTGATGGTCTTTCAGTCTTTAGTCCTCGTCTACCAAGCATTGAACAGGTTAAAAATGTTTTAAAACAACTGAATGCCAGGAAAGCGACCGGAGAGACGACAATATCCCGACCTGGGTATTCAAGCGTTTTGCTGAGGAATTAGCCGTAGTAACACATAATATCATTACTGCAAGTATTGTACAGAATAAAGATCCAAACATGTATAAACATGCTTTGGTGAGCCCTGTACCCGGGGTCCATCCGCTTGAAAAAATTGAAAGTGACTTTAGACAAAACTCTGTACTACCTGTTATGGCAAAAATTCTGGAAAAAGTACAGATATTTCTAAACAAGGACAAGCTATCAACCAAGAACAATCAACACGCCTTTGCCCATGGGCGATCAACCTTATTGGCGCTCATAAACATTTCTCAGAATTGGTTCAACGACACTGATAACAAGCCACACGGAAGGAAACGCATTCATGCATTGTTTGTAGATTTTAGTAAGGCGTTCGATCTTGTTGTTCACTCTGTCGTCTTGAACAAGCTCAAGCAACTGAATATTAACACTAGTCTATGGCTATGGATCCAGAGTTTCCAGACAGACTGCACACAACAAGTAAAACTTCCTGGAGCTCTCTCTACAAAATGTTTTTGCCCAGCCGGTGTCCTGCAAGGGTCTGTAATTTCACCGCCATTATTTAATATATTTATCGATGACATCGATGATACCATACCTGATAACCTCCGTGACCGAGTCTGTGTATGCAAATACACAGACGACTGTACCTTCTATGAATCTATCTCTGCCAACGACAAGTCTTCCATGCAAGTTGTACTTAATAGTATACATGAGTGGACAACATCCACCCACATGCTAATAAATAGCAAGAAGACAAAGGACATGTTATTGACCTTCAGAAAGTCACCAACCACTCCTGATAGTCTTCATCTGGGGAACTGTGAACTTGAACGAGTCAATGTTTTTAAATTGTTGGGAGTTTGGTTTTAGGGCAATCTCCGTTGGAATCATCACATCGAGGAGATGACTAAGAAGGCTAATAAAAGGTTGTTCCTCCTGCGTGAATGTAGGAATGCCAATCTTCCTAAGGACGTTGGCATTACACTTTACAACACAAAGATCCGCCCTCTATTAGAGTACGCGTCACCCGTTTGGGAAGGTTTACTTAATTATCTGTCTGAAGAAGTCCAACGAGCTCAAGACGTAGCCTTGGTATTATTGGCGTAACAAGAACTGCCCTCCCTGCACTTCATGAAAGAAGGAACACTGCTACCAAACGAGAACTTGAAAACATTCTAAAGGACGAATCTAACCCAAATAACGTTTTTGTTAAATTGGCACCAAAAAATCAATTTAATTTAAGATCTAGAAGAAGCACATATATCGAAGTGTCGGGAACCGACGGGCACCAATGTTCCTTCATACCAAGAGCTCATAAACTTTGTGGAATATAACTTTTATATATTTATGTGTGCATAATATGTACATAGTTTTTAACATTTTATTACGATTATTATTTGCCATTTTTGATATTGTATTGCCATTGTATTTTTTTACTCAAGATGGTGAAATAAAGTGCATTATTATTATTATTATTATTATTATTATAATTATTATTATTATTATAAACTGTATCCTATCCAAGACTTAGGTACCTAACCCATCCAAAATTAGATACGCTATCGCAGACCTCAGGCAAATATAATACCCTATCCCAGACTCTACAGCTCGAAAACCATACCCTATAGGGAAGCACATACCCATATACCTCATGTGGGCGAGCACCCCCCGGGCAAGGGCTCTTGCGATGAAATTGATAATCAAATTGATGCATAGCTTCGGTCATGTGTGTAGCCTTGAAACTCCCCCTTTAAGTGAATGTATGTATTTGATATTAAATGAATCATTGCTCTGGTTCAACAAAGTTTATTGCTAAAATATTACTTAAATATCTATCTTTCAAGAAAAATATTTATGATTACGAGCTTTATAGAATTTTTTTCTTGTATTACAGAAACATCAAGGTGATTTGCAACCATTTGGGATGATCAAGAGTTGAAGAATAAACATTGCAACGGTAGGTTAGAGTAGGAGTGAGAGCTTCAACAAGAAACTTGAATAGTGCTTTTTATGTTTTCAATACTTTTTTATAAATGATTTTTTACCAGAATACAAGACAGCCGATATTCTTTTATCCATAGCATTTTCTAAACTGTTAAGGAGCCCAAAGCTTGCAACACAAAAAACTCCTGTAGCTTTATGGTAGTTATAAGAAGTCCCTCAAACTTTTACTTTATGAAAACTAATTTTAGAAGAATCTCCTTTTGCACAAATGAGTTTGGGCAAGAACTACTCAAGTAACTAATTTATGGAAGTTTGTAAGAGTTATAAAAAAGACTTGAATTAATAAATTAAAATACTTTTAAAAATTCGTAAAACCACGATATACGTCAAAGCTTTAATTTTGATTTTAATTTTTTAGCTTTTTTTAAGGAAAGACCCTTTTAGCTGGGGCTAGACCTTAGGTTTTCAGCATTTCAAATGATGCAGTTAGCCACTTGTTTTTCATTACAAAAATGTGTTACTTCATTGTCAGATGCTTTTTAACTTTAACATTTCTTAAAGAAGTAGTTTACGCTATAAATCCTCGAAAATACACCCAATGGGCTTAATACGGTTAACGCTGAAGTAAATGAAGCCCCTCATTTCACTTTGCAAAAATAATCTCTAATGCCCAGTGTATACTTCTCAAAAAAAACCATCGCAAAATTAAGACTATCTTGAAAAAGGCTCGTGCATGGTCTTTAAAAAGAAAAGAAGCCCATGGGCGGTTGTTTCAAATGGAGTCAACAAAATTAAATGAACCTTTCTTTCCATAGAGTTTGTAGACTAATTCTTCTAAATTGTCTTCCATTAGCTGAACGTGGAACAAGAGAAGTTGCTTGAGTACTGCACCTCAATACAAAAGCAAGCAGAATCCATTGTTTAATTAGTATGAACTTATGAGTAGTAAATATTTCAAGTGTGACAAAAGTGACAAGTTAATCCCTATCAGGCATTTTTGGAAAAATACAAACAGTCAAACTAGAGGAAACAGCGTGACTGACACACTTGGTTGAAACCCTATCACTGCAAACAGTGAAAAAGGGAATCATTACTCAAGGAGCTTAATCAACAAAAAACATAAAGGCAGGATTGAAAGCCTACGGTTGTGAACAATGTAATAATTCGGTCAATTAAGTCACTGAAACACTCAGAAAAGAAAACACACAAGGTTAAAATCCAACTAAAGACAATGTGATAACTCTTTCAGTCAGTTAAGTCACTTAAATACACACAAAGAATACACACAAAAGAAAACAAACAGGGATGAAACCCTACAAATGTGAACATTGTGATAAATCGTTCGGTTATCTAAGTCGCTTAAATACACACAAAAGAATACACACAGGGTTGAAACCCTACAAATGTGAACAATGTGATAAATCATTCAGTCAGTTATATAACTTAAAAACACACAAACAATTACACACAGGGTTTAAACCCTACAAATGTGAACAATGTGATAAATCATTCAGTCGATTATATAGCTTAAAAACACACAAGCGAGTACACACAGGGTCTAAACCTTACAAATGTGAACAATGTGGTAAATCATTCAGTCGATCAGGTCACTTGAACACACACAAAAGAATACACACAGGGTTGAAACCCTACAAATGTGAAGAGTGTGCCAAGTCATTCAGTCGGTTAGATAGATTAAACACACACAAAATAATACACACAGGGTTGAAACCCTACAAATGTGAAGAATGTGAGAAGTCATTCAGTCATTTATATAGTTTCAAAATACACAAAAGAATACACACAGGGTTAAAACACTATAAATGTGAAAATTGTGAAAAGTCATTCAGTAATTTAAGTAATTTGAAAAAACACCAAAGAATACACACAGGGTTAAAACCCTACAAATGTCAAGAGTGTGATAAGTCATTCAGGCAATCAGGTCACCTGAACACACACAAAAAGAAGACACACGGGATTGAAATCCTATGATTGCAGTGTCAAATTCAAAAAGAAGAAACACATGAAAAAGCATGTTGAACTGAGAACTCGTCACAGTACCAAAGGAAGAAAGCCGTTTCACAAGGAAGTTCTAAAGGAGCATTTTTATTTTTCACTCTAAAGTATAAAATCCTTTGAGAAACGTCTGATGCTTGCTTTGGAGCTTGAAAATGGATTCTAAGATGAATGTTAAACAATTGAGTAAAAGCCGCACAATAAATACTTTTTAAGTACTTGTTTGAAGTGTGGTTTCATTGGGTATATTTGAAAAAAATGAATGTTAAAACAACTTTATTTGTGTGTTATTTAAAAAGTGCCTGCTGTTCAAGATTGTCAGGTTTTTACTCGGACTACTTGTGGTAAGCCTAGTCTAGATTTGGGTTTCCAATCTATCTACATGTATTTTGTTAACAATGTCGAAAGTATGTAAGCCTGCGTTGCTAATCAGTGTGAGGTTTCGGTTAGTCTCGGTTCTTTTTTTTATCGTACTCACGGTCAAACCAATATGGCGAATTTTTCCTAGAGTGTCGGAACACTGAACAAAAAATGGTTACTTTGCATTGCGCTATGCATGAATAGTTTCTGTTTGTTACTGGTAGCTTGTGCAATTGTTATTGGCTTAAAAACCGGAGATTAAATATAAAACCTTTACAGCACTGAACACGATGAGTGACAGGTTGATAGAAATTGGACGATACAGTACTTACATCAAGAAGCAAGATTGTGTGTTCCGTGTAGTACAGACTTATTGCATCCGTTGTTTCTTGTGACTCCCTTGTGGATCTTACATGATTGTCAAGTGTTAGCCATTTATTCTGTTTTGATTAATTAACTTTTACCAAAGAGTTTAAAAGTTTGTTGAAAACATAACTTGAGTTTACTGAATTAAGTAATCAAAAGTAATCAGTATTCTCTTTTCTTGATTAGAATCGATTGTTTTTATAATTTAAATGAAAATCGACCATCAAAATGAGGATAACCTTTGATTATCATTGTTTTAGGTCAAATACAAATTTTAAGTAGACGCGTACAGGCGTTTACTCGGGCTGCAAGGATTACCTTGGCATAAGGACCTCAGAAATGCAAGCAATCATTTATTTTCTAAAAACAAATTCAAGATGCTTTCTTTGGCAAGGGCAAAGATCTCCCATATCCTTGTATACTAGGTTGCTTGTGTTGCAGTGAAGAAAAAATGATTTTTTTTTTGACATTGGAGAAATATTAACTGTACGAGTTTTAAGTTACCTGGCGAATTAATTTGTTGTAAATTGTTTTACAAGTTTGCAAAAGTGTAGATCTTTACTTGAATACAAGTAAAGGGAGTTTTATATTATTTTATAACAATATACATTTGGAAAAGATCGATTAGCTCATATCTTGTATAGGATTGACACAACTTTTCGCGTCCTTAACTGTGCAAAGTTTAAGAACTGGCGCTCTAATTTTATATTTTGAAAACTCTTGTACTTTTCCATTTCACTTTGCGCAGCTAATAGTGATATTTGGTTACCGAGAATTTTTCTTTTGAGAGCCCTAGTTATCAATTAAAATTTTTCAAAAAATCAAGAACTATTTTCCTATCATAAATCCTCATCAGTTCGGTAAATTTTGACTTGTTTTATGAAGACTGTAAAACTGTTAGTTTGCACACGGAACATTTGTGCATGACCTTTAGCCCCAGTTTAAGAATGTTGACAGCCAATCTCGTTCCCAGAACCACGATCCTTGTTGTGGTGCTGACCACAAGGATCGTGGCTCTGGGAACGAGATTGGTTGTCAGCTTGCTTTGAAGTGCATGAAAATTTTACAAATTTTTAAATTTTTGTTTGATTGTTTCTTCAATGGAACTTTTGACTTACGTACGAGTCAAACTATAAAAAGTATTTCTTACATAAATTTGGGTTGTAAAGAAGCGAAATACTAAGAAAAATAAATACATAAAAATGAACTGGACGTGTAGGCTGCAGCTTTTGTTTGGCGGCAAACTTTGAAAACATGAAGTTCCATCAGATATTGCAAATTTTTTATAGACAGAGTTGACCTAACCATGTACAAATCAAATTCCAAATTACAGATATTAGTACGAAGAATAATATTAAGGCAATTTAAATTTGACGTCGCGAGAGACGCGAATACGAATGTGAAGACAAAATTACGCGACATTTGACAGCTTTCCGACAACAAAACACGTGTGACAGAAAAAGCTCACCGTAAACTTGTTTATTTTCTTGAAGCAAGCATAACAATCTTTCTACCCTTTGTACAATACTTGCGGTAATTGCAAGGAAAAATAATCCCGTTTTGAAGTCCTAAAAATGCTCTAGAAACACGTCTCGTGGTGAATTGACACGGGTATGAAGCAGGTAAACTCGAACAATCGGCGTATGCATTAATTTGGGTATTTTGAGTATCTGAGCAAGAAGTTCATTCGACGACATCTTTCAGAAAACTTGAAACTCTTCTCGTTCGGTACAAAGCTTCGTTTGAAAACCTTTGCGTAGCCTTGTTTTCATCAAAGCTATACGCAAGGACCTCTGGGTAGTTTCCCAAACGCGACATGATAGAAAGACATAGACGAAAGGGTAAACCTAGACTCGCCCTACCACAGGTAGCCCGAGTAAAAATCCCGCTTGCAGCATAAGAGCAATGAGGTTTTTGGTTTTGTTGGCAGCAGTAACACTGTCAGTGAGCTGTAAGATGTTGAGTAAGCGTAACAATAGAGACATTGGAACCAATCAGCATATCGTACGACCCGAGCGAGCCAATCAACGAACAAAAGCTCGGCTAACTCGATTGCAACAGTGTAATGTGTAATTATTTTGATATTAAATTTTATTTCAAAAACAGAAAAAACGTAAGATAGTCAATTTGAACTTAAGAAAAAAAGAAATACGACAAAAAAATGTCAGAAGGTGCCTTGAAATTAGGTCCATGTACATGAAAGACAAAAGACCTAGCATGGCGCCCCGCGAATAGGAACGAGTTAATCTGGTAAATTCATGTAATAAACAGTCTAATGTTTAAACCATAAAAAATGTTAAAACTTTCAAACTATTATTCGTCCGTAATAAATATTGTCTTCTTTTAAAGTAAATTTTAAATAAATTATTAAAATAATATACAGAAATCGACAATAACAACATAGAAAGTGATTGGCGGAACAGAGTTGATGTTTATGTCTTCACACTAGAAGACACCAGTGCTCTCTGACCGCAGACAAAGGGTGGTGTCAAATGCTGGGGGTAGACTGGGGAGGGTATGTTGAAGTTTGGAATTGCTCGATTTACGGCATAAGATAACTCAAAATGGTGTTTTGCAGCCTACAGATTGAAAACAATTTAAGGGTAGCATAAGCTTTTAAAATCCCTGAAATCTAGCGCCTTTCAACCTCGTACCCAGGCTCTCACCTATCTAACATTAAAGCTAAATGTGTGCTAATAGATGAGGATCTTAAAACACTGGGAAACCGGATAACAGAATCAAGACAGTGCTCAAAGGAATACATAATAAGTACGATACAAAAAGAGGAGAAAAGGGAGAACACTCGTAAAAGTGCCAATAGAAAACAGAAGCACTTTAGAAGAAATGTGAAAAGCCGTATACAACATCTGCGTAAAAAGTCCATTCGTTGGTGAAACTTTGCCAAAATTTCTTTCCTTTTCACTGGCAGTTATAATTCCCAAACAATTTATTGACATAGAAAGCGTTTCACAGCTGGCCATTCGAGATGCACCTCAAGTTGCCTATAAATTTGCTTAAATACCGCGCTTAGCAACGGCTCCGCCAGCAGGATTGTGAACAATCTTAAACAAAGCGTGCAAGACAAAGTGTACGAGATCCTGTACCCGAAAGACTATGGCGCTGAAAGGGATGATATAGATGCTGATATGGAAGATGATGAAGATGAGAATAGAGACGATGATGATGATGATGATACTACCAGTAAAGCTGAAGAGGAGGAGTGTAAGAGTGATTAGTAGAGAATAACCTGCTCGTGAATTCTCACGAACTTTGCCAGGTTTTCACAAGGCTTATGATGTCACAGAGAACGTGTTTTATTTCTTTTATTTAAAATTGAATATTTTCCAACTTAACAAAGAGAAAGATGATATATGTAACGCCCTTATAGTTGTACAACCTTGTTCTCAGGGTCTTTCCTTAGAGTTGGGGTTGGGAAAAGAGAAGGTAAAGACTCGGGGAACCAGGTTGATAGTTGTATTTCTTTCATGATACTGTAAATCCTCACAATCGAGTGGTGGCCCATTTCAGATCCTGTAAGAGAGAGAATGGTCATTAATTTTTGTATATTACTGCAATGACTAGTTTCTTCTTCTGTAACTTGGTAATCAACTTTAGTGGCACCATGTTCTGGGTGAATAAGGAGGTAGGGGTACACGCTCGAGGCAGCGTGGCACAGTGGTCAGAGTTGGGGATTTGAATGCGGAAGACCTGGGTTCAAATCCCCGACTCGGACTACTGAAGGAATTTGTCCTCGGTGATCCCAGGGACAAATTCACCACGCTTGTAAATAGCCAACTGGTTTGCCTCCTACACCAGTTGGGATTCTTAACTGGGAGGGAGGGTAATTTTAACATGACACTGAAAAGCCCCTTTTGGGGAGTTGTCATTAAATATTTATTTATTATTTATTTATTATCTAGGGTATGAACTTTGAAAATCCAATTAATGCCACCCTCATAACATTTGGGCATCGAGAGATATAAAGCTTTTTTCTAATCAAAATATATATGAAAGTGGGTTGCCTGTGGTGAATCACGCTTACTGAGATAACTGCATTCAAAAACAATTTTTGAGCAGAAAATATAATAAAAGTTTTAGATTATACGAGAAGGTATCGAAATCACTTCGAACAATTGTAAACCTTCGCCTTAGCGTTTGTGAAAGATGTAAAATAAAGGGTAAATTGAAAGAAAGAAAGCTTGTAGTCAATGTTTTTTTTGTCAAGAATGTTTGAATAGGTTCTACAATTGGAGTTAGATACTGGAAATTATGAGCGCGGAAATTAACGCTGCACTTTAATAATTAACGTCCCGGATATTAACGCTCAATAAAATTAACGCCACTTATATTAGCGCGAATTTTAACGATTCGCGTATTGTAAAATATTATACTTTGTTTTGTAAGGTCGCATCTATTTAGATACAATGCAGTAGTGTGCATTCAGGGGTGAACAGGTACACGTAGTGACCCCCGCAT
>JAPEIX020068383.1:0-11091 GCA_026122405.2 Zoanthus sansibaricus | reverse complement strand
GAAGGTGTTGCTGTTCTGATGGACGGGTTACGAGCCAGCAGCCTAGGTAGCAATCAGGCAGCAGAACTGGAGGTCAACCGGCTGCCATGGAATCTAGTGGCTCGGCGCTTCAGAGATGCACCTTTGTGCGATCGATCGATCAGTGTACAAATCGCTTTATGGAGGAAACGTTTTTTTGTTCGGCAGATTAGTAATAGTTTCTGGGGTTTGCGCTTCACATGCAGGAACCCCCTCCACTGTGCCGCGGCTCTAGATGTGAGGGCATCCTGTACTTACGTTGACTTGTGTGGTGCATCCCGCATCCGAACTGACGCTTGGTAGGTGAGCTTCATCACGAGGGCCTTACAATTTGTTTGGAAGCTTTGCGGCATTCCGAGCGTGAGGATGACACGATGGCAATGATGTTGGTGGTCCAGTGTATCAGTGTTGGCTATAGTCTATAGTATATGTCTTATGTTTTTGCAGCCAAGCTGATAGAAGGCATTCGGTCTCCCACTTTTGCAATGAAAAACCGTTCGGCTTTAATGCATCATCATGCTGCCAGAAAAGGATAGGTCTGTCAAGTGTTGTTACTTGCACTGATTTCACAACCAGGCAGGATTCGCGGTTGCTTTGGCAATTGCTTGGGACAGCCACCATCTGAGGGTTGGCCTTGGAGTGATGGGGGCTTTGCGGCCATGTAAAATTATTTCATCGGATCTTATATATTAATTTTGTACCTTTCAGATAATCAGATTTTTGACGGTCCGTTAAATATAGGTTCGGGATCGGAGGAACCTTGCATTGGTCTCTAAACAAACAAGACCACGGCAAGGGTATAATTAAGATACAATATTTCCCAACGTAACGTCATTCAGTTAACATTCAAAGATGCCCATTAGCGAACTGACAACTGCGCTAAAACCGCGACCATGCACAATCCAAGCGAGCCATTTATGCTTATGAAGTTAGCAGTCACAAAGGTTATCTTTCTTCGAAAAAAAATGTTGTTAAAAAGTTCTAGTAAAAAAAAGTAACTATTAAAATAGATTGCTTTTAAAAAAGTGCAGAGCCGGATTAACAGGTACCAGTTCCTTCTTGTTCTAAGCCGCTTGTTACAGTAAAACTAAATTATTTAAAATATCACTTTTTGAGTATTTTAAATTATGGTTATGTTGAAGAAATCAGTTGCCAACCAAGTTTTACGCCACTGACCTACTTTGTAGTTCCGGTGGGAAACAGAATGAAAAATAACATGTGGTAAACTTCTTTTTGTAATCCTCCACGAAAACCATTTTGTATACGACGCGACATCAAAGCGTTCAATCCTGGTACTTGTAATGAATAAAGTAGATATTGTATTTTAGAAAGTCTAGTGAGCTGCTTTTGAAGCTGTTTTATAGAAAAGTAAGGCACAGAAAAAGCGTAAAGAGCATAGAAAAATGAGAGTTTTAAGAGATGCATTTAGCAGAAATATTTTGTCTGGCTTTTTGTCACAAGCTTGTTTAAATTACTTACCCGATAGAACAAACTTGCAAACTGAGAAACGCACTAACTTTTTTCCATTAGCCGTTTGAATTGTGTCAGACTTGATTTTATATTTACGTATACTAAGACACAAAAATTTAAAGTAATTGATCTTAAAACAAATTTTTTGTGATCGCCTGAGTTTCTTGTAACAAATGGCTTAAAAGCCATTTTACGTTTTTAATTTAAAAAGACCAACTCTTTCTATGTAAATATTTTCACTCCAAAGCGCTTTTTGATATTATATCAATTTTAAAGTGAGACACAAAACTGCTGCATGTTTGTTGCAGTTAAATATGGGACAGCATTTCTCAATTTCGGCGGTAGGCACTTCCTTTAATCTCTCTTACGGGAAAAAGACATTTTTTTCAATATCTTCATTCCTTTAGATTTCACTGCTTATTAAAATAAAGTTTTTATAGCTTTCGAGAACAAAGTCTTCTTGTGTTTTTGCTGCAAAAGAATTTTTATTTTAAAAATGACACGCCTACTTGCAGCCTGCAAAATATATCGGACATCGGTCGTTTGCTTTCATATTGGTACAATCTTTTCCTTTTGCTCTTTCAATAGCCATTGTACTCTCGGGGGATTCTCGCTTCCACTTCATTCTTCGATTCTGAAACCAGGTTTTTACTTGTGTTTCGTTCAGATGGAGAGTATGAGCAACTTTTGCGCGATGTGTTGTGTCAAGGTATTTGTGGTCCGAGAAGGTTTTCTCTAACATTCGCAGTTGTAAATCAGTAAAAACTGTGCGAGACTTGCGACACCTGCGTCCATTTTGCCCCATTAGGTTGGATTTCACTCGAAAGTACGCAGGAAGAGAGCTCTCCACTTGCGGGGCAAGTTCTAGAAGGAGAGATGGCAAGACTTGTAAGAGTAATAAAACACTGAATACCTTCGTTAATGACGATGATGGTATGAGGGAAATGAATGTATGCAAAACTGATGTTTCTGCTTAATGTTAATTTTTCAACCTTGTTTACTTTTCTTCATTTTGCCGGAATTCTTTGTGGTTAACATTTCTCCATTGTATAAGTGACAGGCTACTGAATATAGAAGTCACCTTCAAGAGCTATAGAATAGCTCAAAAACGTGTCTAGCTTTCACTTCACTGACTGAATTAAGATGAAGGTGGGTATGGTCGATTGAAACATGTTAAAATAAAACTGAATGCCGTCCTTTTTTTTATTAAAACTTACGGTATAAATCGATATCTGCTTCTTCTGTGATGTTAATAGAAAAACTAAATGAAAAATACAATTGGAACAAGGCAACTTAAAGAAAAATAAATTTTACTCACGAACAGAATGGAAAATGATAAGTTCAAACAACCACAGAGGTTAGCTGATATCCCTTGTAGACGAGTGCATGCGGTCTTTAACAAATCCTCTTATCTATTACTGAAAGATTCGATTTCACTACAGAAGTTTATATGTGGATACATTGAACTAATTTCTACAAAAAAGTGATTGTTTTGAATGAAGTTGGGCCAAACCCTAGCGGATGTTCGTGACGTAGAGGATACGCCTGGTTATCAGAGATAAGAATCACAAACGGTGCATAACTCATTAGTTGCCTTAGTTTCAAAAGCTGAGAAATTCAAATCATACTTCTGTCAACTAAACTCTAGCTCTTGCTCAAACATAACTGATAAACAGAGAAATGCCATTGTAAATAAGTAAACTTTGTCTAAATAAATTTGCATAAAAGCAAAGTTAAGTTGACATTATTAGTGTTGTCACTTTTAAATTCTAGTCAGATCTATTACAAGAGTTCAGACTTTTTTTTTTTTTTAGGAGGGGGGGGATGGCTCAACAAACGTTCAGTAATTAGTAAAAGCAATGATGTCAAGAAGGTGAATGCAGTATAAAAAATCCTAAAATAGACGATCAACACGCATAAATTTACAAGCATGTTTTATTTACCTTTTAATTAACGGTGTTGCAATTCAAACACTATCTTTTTAAAAAATTGAATATTGAGTATGCAGCGACTCATCTTCCACTAATGGATGTTGTTAAGTTAAACATTTATGGTCGTAAAATGTGCTACTTCAGATAACAAAACTTGTAAATTATTGTGTTTTCCAATCCTTTCGTTTTATTTTTATTTTTTCTTCTTTCAGAGAAAAAAACGATTGTCCGGCAAAATGAAAATGTATGTTTTTTACGAAGGGGCTGAAGATGCTTTGCAATTTATTAAAAACAAGAGACATATAATAAGAAATTAAAAATATGGATGAGGCCACAAAAATTTAGACCAAGAACAAGAAGCAATTAATTTAATTCACCAAACGATGTTTCTTTTGTCTGGATTCTATGAAATAGAAAAGTAACCAAAACGCTGTTGTGGGGAGCGTTTGAGTAAAGAATTCCTACAATGTGTCACTCAGTAGAAAGAGTATTTTAAAAAATGTTTTATGAAGATTTTCAAAAGCTGTAATGATATCGGTGACCGAATAATGACGATAACGTGACGACATAATGTCCATAATCCGCGAGTGATATCATTTGGGACACAAAAAGGTCTTTGAATCGAAGTTGATCATGCTGCGAAATATGATTTAAGTAATAAGAATATAACAATTAACATGTCATTTAAGTGAGAGAAGGAAAAGCAAGAGCTCACTTAACTATTTTTTGTGCGATTAAACGATCAATTTCAGTCAAAGTGAAGTACGTCAAGTCTTCAAGAAAGTGAATATGAAAATAGGCTATAAAACAATTTGATTGACTCAGTCGGAAATGCACGAGAACGGAGATTTTCCAGCCTGCACGATATGTGATAATGATTAGAAAGTTGTCTTACATTACATTTGACCACCTAGAATGCCTGTTAAAGCGGGTCGTTTATAGTATTATATAGATCTCCTTACCTTGTGAGCCGAAACTAGAATCTCCGCATGATATTGGCAGCCTTCTCTGTTCCTGATTCGTAGTCATTGGTGGTAAATTGTAAGCTTGATATAAGTTTTGTGTGCCGGCTGTCTGAGGAGCTGTGTGCTGTGTAAACGAATGCTGTCGATGGCTACTATAGAGGCAAGGTGAGCGAGAACTAAAGGGTTGTTCTGCTAGAAATGTATTTCCTTGCTGGGCCAATAAATTAGGGCTGTAAAACCGACTTTGTGCTTTATAGTCATAAAAAGATTCAGGGAAATACATTGTAGCTCTGCTTAGCTATAGCTTCAGTTGATGAACACTACAAGAATATCTGTTCAAACTTGGCGTGGCCTTTCCGGCGAGGTCGGTTTTAAGGGCCGATGTGTTTAATGTGCGTGCAGATGGTTTCATTAATTCCATTTTGTGTCGTCTTGTGCAAACATGCTTTCAGGACCTCAATTAGTGACAGCTTGACTAGAGGGCTGTTTACATTTGTACCCGTTTGTTCGTTTATTAAAGCTATTGTGGCCATAAGCTCTTTGCCACTGTTAATTATAAAAAACAAGTTCGGTTGTTGTGAAATTGACACGACAAAAAGTGCCGAAAACTTTCTTTGTCAACCATTGAAAAACTTTCATCACTTCTGTTAGTGGCAAACCTTTATTAATTGTTCCATTATTCAATTAGGAGATATATTATTAGCTAAAAAGTTTGTCAATTGTACCTTCTTATTGCAGATAATCGAAGGCGGAATTCAATTAGATGTCGGATGCAAAAAGACTCCTGACATTCATACATGAAAAGCACTTTCCTTTGATACTTAGTTTGTGAAAAGTTTTAATAAAATTTGTCAAAAGATACACAAGTTTTGACGCATGTAAACACTAAAAATTTTCTTTTATACGCTGTTAAATTTGAAAAAGTTGCAAAAGAAGAGAACTAAAGAAACAAACTCTTGAATGTGTCAACTATAAAACTAACTCATTTAAAAATTATCATCGAGTTCTAGATTTTTTAGCCACGACGCAACAAAGTCATTCCATTCCAAAATGGATTTTTTTTAACCTTTTCGCCATATGGTTGCCAAGCCTTTTTTAAAATGTCATTTTGTGTTTGGATTTTATTTTATCGCCGATAAATCAAACACTGTCGGCTTTTAGCGCTTTTGTGACGATCAAATAAATGCTACTTTCTGTTGTTTGTTAAATCCGAACACCTTTTTCTCAGTTTCAACAATGAAAAGAGTACTGTAATTATGAATGACAATGGCGTTTCTTCTACAAAGTGAATGAAAACAACAAATTTCCATTGATGTAAGCCTTTCCTAATACGAAGATTGGTATATTTAATTGTTCGGTTAACTTAAAAGATTAAATTAGAGCGACATACTCTAAGCCTTAAAGTTTTCGATTGATGATCAGGGTAGATTTGGCTTTTTGAGTAATTCCAGCCGAAAATTGTAATTTAATTGTTCTCAAAAGCGATTTACCAGATCCTTTCCTCGCACTTTTAAGAAAATGTTATGCTTGAAAAGGTCATTTGGAAAAAAATGAAAACTCATTTTGTTGCCAAAGATGCCAAAATCTTGTTCGCGATTGGAAGTTTTGTTTGCTCATGCGGTCATTGCCCCAGCGTGTTCCGCAACGCATTTGCCTCGCCGTGTTTGCTGTCGATCTGCCGCCAATAACATATTAGAGACTTGATGACAAGGTGATTGAAAACACCTCGAATCTATTAGTATTATTTCACATGGGCGACCAGTTTACATTCTGTGTGTAACGTGCATGATAGAGAAAGACGTGAAGAAAATTTTCCCAAAGCCATTTCCGGGAAAGCAGTGAAAAGCAAAAAGAAATACTTTACGATATAGTGCCTGTTTGTACCGTTGTTGCTTTTGAACCACCAGTGTTCCCTCCATAAAAACTGTGAGGCCAAAAATATTTTATGTTGTAATTTTTCATTTTGTTATCTTTATATTGATGAAACACGTTAAAAAGATTCCAACCCAAGGACCGATTTTTAAAATATATCTTAACACAAAGAAACAAACATGATCTGTTTTAAAGGACGGTTCATTTTTAAACTTTGCCCCAATTTCGTAGGTGCGGTAAAATTTGATATACAATCGGTAATTAATTCTTTTAAAAAGAATATCGAAAGATCCTTGCAAAAAATTTAAAAGCGCTGAGTGGGAACAAATGCACACAACGATATTTATTTTATTTTTGCGATCCCAAGAAAAGAAGCTTTTTGCCGGCCGTGGATGCGATTATGAATTGTTATCAATACACGAGGCCAAATGACAAACTGCCCTCAGGAACAAGACCGGTTTTGAGAGCTAAATGGGCCGGAAAAAAAACACCCATTCAGGCTTGATAACTATATATTTGAGTTGAATTTGGATTGCTCAGATTTCGCATTTAGTATTTTCAGACAATATAAACTCGAACTGCTGTCTTTTTTCTTTTTAAACCAATAATATTCAGAAAACTTTCCTGAGCCCATGACTGGATTTGAATCCACAACTTTCCGAACACCGGGCAGACCCTCTGCCAGCTGAGCTACAAGGACTCTTAGGACAACGAGGTTATTTGTTACGTTCTTATATAGACTTGTGAATAGGCTGAAGCTGTCTCAAACAAGCACACATACGTCATGATTTAAATATCTTCGCCATAGCCACCATTTTTACGGACCGGCACAATAATCTGTAAATAATCATAAAATGATAAATTGGAGCAATGGTTTGACATAGACATGTGAACCGTGACAGTAAAAGTTCAGTGACTCACCGTTATTCTTATTTATGGTCTTTGCTTTTTTTTCCTCAAATTTTTGTTGCCGTTATCTCCATGAGAAATTGGCAGCCTCATTACATTACCCACAGCAGTGCTGGTATCAAACTCATTTTAATAGCGCATGCGCTCTATGTATATACGTTTTGCATAGTAATGCAGGTATCGGTACCAACCACATGCATGCGGTGGGGGCTTAGCCTTAAAGCCGTTTCCTGAACTCGCTTCTGAAGCTCTTTTCTTGTGGCTGAAAAGCTATACCGTGCTGATGAGGCCTAGAAATTTCAAAACGGCTGCTAATAAGATCTAGCGAAGGCAGCTACCCCGCTCAGGGGTAAGCCCTGGCGTTCTACTACACGATGAGCCCTAACAATGCATAACTATGAGCTGTTCACTGTTGCTCCAGTGACTTGCATTGTAGTTACTCGGGTGAAACGGTTGTACGCATGCGTGTAGTTTATGACCAAAACGTGGAGTTGACGGTGGGTGATTTGTTAGCCGGCGGTAAAACGTTGTGCTCTTGTGACGAGATCGAGGTCGCTAAGCTGAAAATTCTTAATTTGCTCCTGGGAAGAAAGGAAATCTTTGTTCAGATCTGTTGGAAGCTCAACCAAAACTTAATTTGTCCTTAATCCTTATTATCAGGGAGCTTACGATATGAGAAAGAGCGCTGCTTACTCGGCGTTAGCGACCAACTAAAATATAGTGCATGAGTAGACTGTTTCTTCGCACTAAATTATTTCGGTGTAGAAAGGTGAAGTCCCGGCCTCTCTCTCTGTTTTTAAAAAATTAAAAAAATTATATTTTAGTCACAATTTTGAAAATTTTTCCTCAGGTTTAAAATTAAGCTGATATTTTTATAAATTTATAACAGTAAAAAGCCCTAGAACAATTGAAGAATCTGGCACCACACAAATGCTTTTTTATTATCATCATCGTCATCGTCATCGTCCTCATCACCATCACCATCACCATTATCTTCATATCATCATCATCATCATCATTACCATCATCGTCATCATCATCATTATCCTTCTCATCGTCATCATCATCATTACCATCATCATCATCATCATCATCGTCGTCGTCGTCATCATCATCATCATCATTACCATCATCGTCATCATCATCATTATCCTCCTACTCCTCATCATTATTATCATCATCATTCTCGTCATCATCATCATCCTCATCATCATCATCATCATCATCATCGTCATCATCATCATTACCATCATCGTCATCATCATCATTATCCTCCTCATCATCATTACCATCATCATCATCATCGTCGTCGTCGTCATCATCATCATCATTACCATCATCGTCATCATCATCATTATCCTCCTCTTCCTCATCGTTATCATCATCATTCTCGTCATCATCATCATCATCATTATCCTCCTCCTCCTCATCGTTATCATCATCATTCTTGTCATCATCATCATTCTCGTCATCATCATCATCATCATCGTCATTATCATCATCATCGTCATCATCGTCATCATCATCATCATCATTGTCATTGTCACGTCAGTGTCATTATTATTACTATTATGATAACTATAATAATAATAATACTAATTATTATTATTATTATTATTATTATTATTATTATTATTATTATATATACATTTACACAGCTAAGATAGATGCTGGGACGTATTAAAAATGTAGTACTGAGCCCAAGCCATATCTCATAGCCTCAGACCTCAAGTACTTTTCTTAGGAGGTGCGCTTCCTTTGAATCACTTGTTTCATACTCTGTCAATGGTTTAATATTGTTGTTTGTATGTACCAATTAACCCAAGCAATATTTATTTTCTTTGCTTCTGATGTAACTTTCACAGCCTACTGCGATAGTTGGGTCCATTCGCTCTGCTTAACAATTAATCCGATTATCTACGAGGCACTTCCTAACAGATCGTGAATGCATATGCGAATGAGATCAATGTGGTTTTCCAAACTTTCGCCACCTTCAGAGTCCCTGTTGAGCTTATTAAACTCTCTAGACAACTTCAGTTCAGTTTATTAGACACGTTTTTGCCATTGTCCTCGAGCAGTTGATAGAAATCTAATTTAAAATGCTGCAAAAAACAAAATAGCAAAACAGTTTCTGTTCATCATGATACCTAACTTGTGTACAATTGTACAATTGGTTTCGGTTCCATTAAATGCGAACACGGAAACAACTATCGCAGTAAGCTGTCGAGGTTACTATCCATCGGCCTTGCGTGTTACTCATCAAACCCATATTATATCAATAAAATTTACAGTCCTACACCGTGGTAGCATCTTTCTTGCCTGTTCCTATATACGCCACGTTTTAAGCACGAACTGCAAAGTATACGCAGATCAACTGCGGAAGTATTAGAAGCTTCGAACGCGGTCTGAAAATTTCGTAACTATTGAAGATCAGTACAAGCCTGTCATCATTTTCGGCTCGGAATCTCATTGAAATTCTAACTACACCACACCCCTCGTCAGTATTCTGCCCATCGAGCTGCACTATCCACCGAGAATATCGTCAACATAGTGCGTGGAGGCGGAGAGAATTTCATGGCTGTATAAAACTGTACATGTCTCGCATCAAAGAAATCTTGTTATGTGTATTCTACAAGCCACCGTCTGCCTCTACAACTTGAATCGATCTTCTCTCACAACCTGTACTCAAGGATTACGACAGAAACAAAGAAAAATACTTACACACTTTAACTATGATGATATTGTCTGGAAAACGTAGCCGTCCATAGTCACTATAAGTAAGACACGGCCTCTGTATTGAATTAGTTTTTGGACTTCATCAAAGACCACGGATTGAACTCATTCAACGTTCTTATACTATTTTGGGCCCACAGGGACGGCGGAGCGTAATTTGAGATAGGGGGCTAAAACATTAGATTTTTTAGGCAATGTTCACAGAAGCGAGCGTCGAAGGCACGAGCCTTTAGAGGGGTCTGGGAGATACGCTCCCCCAAAAAATTTTGAAATTTAGAGTCTCGAAAATGATATTTTCAGCATTCTTCATGAGATATTTCGTCATTTTCTTTTTATGAATATTTGTTTCGATTAGCGCCAACCCAGGGCCAGGTTAAAATTTTAGCTCAAGGTTTTATTTCCAACCTCACAGAGACAGATTTGATTGGTAAATTGGTGAGTAACAAGTTTTTCCCTAGGAAAATCTGAGCAGCAGCAATTGCTGCTGTTAATTTTTTCTTAACCCAGGATTAAATTTAACGCGCCATTGAACAACCCAGCCCTGGTCTGTAAAACAATGGAACACTGTGTACTGAGCCAGATCCATCGACATCTGTACTGTAGTCAACTAAGTTGCGTTTTTGTTCTATTTTATGTACGTACTAGCATTAGCTATTGTTTGTGTACTGAGCTTGGGGGAAACCAGGTATTATTTATGTACCAAGTTTTGTGTCCTGAATTTTATTTGTGTTCTCCGATTTGTGTGCTAGGTATTGTTTGTGTTCTGAGCTTTCTGTACCGGGTATTGTTTGTAAAGTAAATATTGTTTGTGTACTGGAATTTGTTTGTGTACTGACTTTCATTCAGTTTGTTCTGAGTTTTGTGTTTTTTGCTTATGGGCTACCCTACCGTCAATAGGCCGGTTGCACCCAGTAAACTTGAATGGCATCCGCTGAGCACTTTTTCTGCGGTTTTATCATCGCCAGTGAAATATAAATCCTCAGCACAGCATTTGTATCGTTTGTAAAGAAATACATCACATTTGTAAAGAACTGAGTCCCCTGCTCGCTACCACGCGCAGCCATTATAATCCATCACATTCTGTAATATTTTAATTTGTAGAATTGCATGCACACAATTTAGGCATCCTGCTGATGAACAGTAACTATTTTGCTATTTTTTTCAGCGACATTATAGTTATGTTCTGTTCAGAT
>JAPEIX020068293.1:0-11095 GCA_026122405.2 Zoanthus sansibaricus | reverse complement strand
AGATCTCAGATTCTCTACAAGTGGTTCTTCCTTTTCTGTTTGGCAAACTAAACACAAGTTAAAATCTATAGATGGATAGATGGATAGGCCATCACAGATACGTTAGTATGTTGGTTTTTTATTTGCTGAAATGTTTGAGCTTCTTTTGAGCACCATCTCAATTCTGTGTCATTTGCTGTAAGGTTCCACAATGGGGTGGAGATAGAAGCAAAGTTCTCAATAAACTTGGCACAAATTGCACTGATCCAAGAAAACTCCTCACTTCAGATTTGTTTTGGGGTTCTGGTGCTTCAACAATAGGCCTTGACACGATCAGACGAAACTTGCAAACCTTCTGCAGTTAGCACATCACCCATGAATGTCATTCTGTCAACCCCAATCTCACACTTATCATAGTTCAATGTGATTCCATTCTCTTGGAGTTTGTTAACAGCCCTGCATAAATTAACGTCATTTCTCTCTAAGCATAGCTTTCTTGTCGGGTCTTACATCACATCAGTTATCTGGAACACCCACCCTTAGAACACCCAGCAACTCAGAAGCACTTCGACCTAATAGCATGGCAGCCTTACGAGGGGTAACAAAAAAATCAACATTAATACTATTTCCTGATTTTAGTTCAACTACAGAGAGTTTACATTTTCCTTTAAGAGGTAAAGGCTCATTAGATCCATAAGTAAACACTTTCTTACTAGTTTCTAAAAGATTAACTCTTCCCCTGTTACATGTACAAAAACATCTTCTAGCATTATATTACAACTTGCACCAGAATCTACAACTACTTCTATGGACTTATCTGCAATTAGCAGAGAGAAATTATCCAGTCCATCACCAGTACTAAATGCATAATAATTTTCATAGGATCTTCCATCCTCTGCTGTCACTTGGTTGAGACTCTTTTGCACTCTTAATGGTTTTCCTTGGTCACGACCATGCTGTGGGTTTTGTCCTCAGGCTTGTACTTGCTTAGACGTACAGCAGACTTCGTAATGTCCAGTTTTCTCACACTTTCCACATTTGTGATCCCATAATTTTATACAGTTTCTTGCTAAGTGTCTGGGTTTGTCACAACGCCAGGTTTCCTTCTTGTTTCTGAATTTGTTTACCCTTTGCTTACCCACATAGCTGACAGTTTCTGGCAAAAATACAAGTGCATTTTTATCATGAAATCGTGGAACGATGTCCATCATTTTTGTTAATGTCAAATCCTCCTGACAAAATAACTTAGCGTTCAATTGCTTGTCCTTAATGAATGAAATTGCAAGGTCTCTTACTTGATTATTTCTTTCCTCGCCATAATCGCACTGCTCCGCTAAATCTTGAATTCTCGACACAAAATTGTTTATTGTCTCACCCACTGTCGGTTTGGCTGCTAGGAATGACTGATGAGCCATTGGTACATTCTTTTGAGGCTTGAAATATGCCGTAATTGCATCCATTGCTTTCTGGTAGTCTTTTGCTTTTCCTTTTGTTTTGGCAGGAATAGAATTATTAAAAATGTTGCGTACTTGCGGACCAGCCATATGTAAAAGTAGCGCTCTCTTTTGAGTGGCATCATTAACTCCAGAAGCTACAACGTAAAGTTCAAACTCTTGCTTCCACGTTTTCCATTGTTGTGCAAGTGTTGCTGGTTCGCCAACAGCGTTGAACGCTTTTAATCCTATCAATCTGGTCAAACACACAGCCATTAATATTTCTCCTTCTTATCTTTTATCCTTGTCGCCAATTATAGTGTTTTGGATCAGTTTTAATTGTTAACAACACGTTTTCTCCGACTACTCATAATCTGTGAGTCCCAACATGCAATGGAGACTCATTATACCGTTACTACTTTGAATATGATAACATGTAGAGACTCTATAGGAAGGTAAGTCAAAAGCTATTTTCTTATGATCCTTGGTTTGAGACTGCTGAAATAAATATCTCTTGGCATTTGATTGAAGAACATGCTTATGAAAGTTTAGCTGTGCAAATATGGCTTCTCTTTTCTCAGAATCACTTTCAAGTTTTCCTAACTCAGTGTCAGCTTCATCATCCTTGCCTTCTCCTGAATTAAAATAAAATTTCAATCATTTTGAAAGAAGCATTTGATAAAATAAAAGCAAGTTTTTATATGTTAATTTTAATGGTCTTTTAAAAAAGTTGTTCTTTCTTTTTTCAATTCTCATAAAATAGGGTTGATCGGTTCCATGCTTCTAAACATTTAACTAGTCTTGACGCTAGAGGAGATAAAATTCAGGATTATTCAAGCTGACACTATAAATTAGTACTTATTATTGTTAACAGGTAGCTTTGTGCTATATAGAATATCAAACACTCTCCTCCATATTAATACTAGAAAGCACCCTCAAAGCCTGCCTACACTATCACGGGGTAAAGAGACACTATGGAGGTTTCATAATCACCTTTATAAACTTAGCACTCTCCACTGCTGCTGGAGTGTTAAAACTGATATCCACTTTCACATCAGTTTTCTGATCCGTTAGCTTTATAATGGGAACCTGCAAATTATTCAGATAGCCTTTAAAAACATTTTTTGAATAACAACAACAACAACAAAATTAACTTTTGCACTTTGAAAATATTCCATCAAAGGAAATCCGCTGTCTTTCATATAACAGTAACAGTTTTGACAAAACAGACTTGGGAGTGTATATGTGATGAGTCTAGGGTGCATCGTTGCATCCAAAGACGCATAATTTTAAAATTTCCACAATATGGTCAGAGTAATAGCAGATAAGTATGTTTTTTTTTTCACTTTTGATTAAGCATTGTACATTTAAGAAGTCTATGTTATTTTAAAATCAAGATTGTTAATATCTCAATACATGAAGTTTAAGTTAAAACAGTTTGTCATTTTGTGTGTGCAGAGACTCTGATTTTATCAGACAGAATGGGGTTTTAAGATTTATTGAGTTTTTATACTTCAAAATGAAAATAAAAAATGAAAAATATTTTAAATATGAAATAATAAATCCATGATATTAAAAACAAGCAGAACTCTGAAAAAAATATGAGCCCCAGATGGGATTTGAACCTACGACCCTCCGTGTTCTAGTCAGATGCAAAAATATTTTGTTTGGACAAACAAAGGAAAAAATAATGATTATTGAGGACCACAAGCTTAGTGTAGATGAACCCCTGATTCCAGCAAAAGAGGGTCCAATGGACCCCCACTTTTCAATTTCTATCTAGAATTATTACTGAAGTAGTATGTTTTAAATGTTTTTTTTGTAGATCAATTTTTCAAATGAATGAAAAAAGATTATAATATTTTTTGTATCATTGTTTTTTTTTCTCTTAAATTTACAAAACTAGCAGAAAAAAAACAACTAATTTTTAGCCTTTATGTGAGCTTCATAAAATCATGTAATCACAGAATTCCAGACTGCCTGGTTCATGCAGTACAGAGTGTAAAGTTTTACTGAGATGACAGGATTTGGAATGTGAGAACAATAATTTCAAATTAAAATGTTTTTAATAGATGGCAATATTTTACTAGAAACTCAACTAGTTTGAAGACAAGTATATATTTATGATCTTAGTCCACCATAACTGTTACTGGTTTGTGCACTAGTTAGCAGAATTCTGTTACAATAATTTCTAACCTTCAGGGCTTGACACTAACGGTAGCCAACTAGCCACAGACTAGAAGAAACTCAGTTTTGGCTACTAGATTTTTTATTTACACTAGCCACTTTGGTTAGTAAACAAAATTCAAGTTTCTGTCTCAATCAAAGAAGACATCTCAGAGTTTCAACAAATGGCTAGTAAAAGAAAATGTTTGGCTAGTAGCATCAAAGTTGACACTAACCATTAGACTAGTAAGTTGAAAAGTTAGTGTCGAGCCTTGATTTATGTCGCAAGTTCCCGGTTGAAGTTTTAAAAAGATCATTGGCTAAACTCTGCAATCAAAGTCCTAGCCCCAGTCGAGTCCGAGATCAAGAAACGAAAATGGAGATGGATTAGTCACACGCTCCGCAACCCTGCTTCTAACGTCATCAGAAAAACCCTTGACTGGAATCCTTAAGGGAGCGGAAGGTAGGCCGACCAAAAGAGACTAGGTGCAGATGCGTTGACGCTGAACTGACGGCAGCTGCCGGTAAGATATGTACCAAGCTGAAAAGGATTTTCCAGAACCGGGTACGTTGGAGGGGACTTGTTGCGGCACTTGGTTCTCCAGGGATTTCTGAGGCAAAGATGATAAAAACTTTGTAGGCTATGGTGATTAATATTTTTATGTCTTTCACTGAATTTGATGTAGCACGCACCCTGTAAAGAATCACTGTTAATTGGAAAAGTGCTTTATTACTGTTCTTTGCATGGCTAGGTCGTACTTCCTAATTTGGCACTACTTAGAATTGCTGTGTATGAAGAAAGTGGAAAGCTCCTTGGTCACAGGATACTACCTGTTGATGGATTACATCCAGGTTGGTCATCTTGGAACAATACAAGTTATATGGAAGATTTACCCTCCCTAAATCGAATGTTCAATGTTAGCCCCACTTTTAGTCTAAGCCTAGCTAAGTTTTCCTAAACCCAAAGATAAACATTACCCCGACCTTAACTATAAGCCTTACCTCTCCTAACCCCAAAGCTGCTAAACTTTAGAATAACCAATCCTGGCATAGCTCCTGTAATTGGCTGAGACAAAACAAATTTTTGCAAAATGGCTCGTAATTAACGGATTATCAGTAGTTTTTTAATCTTTGAGAAGTTTTGTTAATTAAAGCTTACTTTTACTAAAAACACGAAATTTCCGATTTGATAAAAGATGTTGGGAGACTTTTGATAATTTTCTTCCTTGCTTATGTTTTCTTTCAGGCTATAGGCATATCAAACTGCGAAATGAGTCCAACCAGCCGTTATGTTTACCAACACTGTTTGTTCATATAGTAACAAAAGACTTTGTTCCTTGTGGTTTTGAAGGTTTGTGGAAATCTTGTGTCCTTATTATAACGATGATTCTCATTAACAACGCCATTCATATCATCATTTCCATTAGCAATGCCATCATCATTGCCATTGCCATTGCCATCATCATTGCCATTGCCATTGCCATCATCATTGCCATTGCCATTGCCATCATCATTGCCATTGCCATCATCATTGCCATTGCCATCATCATTGCCATTGCCATCATCACTTCCATTGCCATCATCATTGCCATTGCCATCATCATTGCCATTGCCATCATCATTGCCATTGCCATCATCATTGCCATTGCCATTATCATTGTCATTGCCATTATCATTGCCATTGCCATTATCACGAAATAAGGATTAATACAAGCAAAACAATGATCGGCTCAGCTTCTTGAAGGGAATGTTTCAGCTCCAAAGTGCAAATCTCGTATTGTTTTGTTATGCGCGTTTCTTATCAGTGTTATGCTAATTAGGCTGACTTGGTAGGAGGTGAACAGATACCGAACTAAAATTACTAATAGACCATTTCACCGTTTCTGAAAGGTAACCAAGCTTCTACATGAAACAGACGAAGGTTGACCTCGCACAGTTAGAGAAGTGGAAATAATAGACATGCTAATACGTTTCTTTCTTATGATAATTCTTTCAACTTCTCTAACTGTGCCAGGTTAATCTTCGCTTCGATTTCATGTACAGGCTTTGTTACCTTTTAGGAACTGTGAAATGGTCTCTTACCAAAAAATACTTACTTTTGGGAAAAGTAAACAAACTCCATTTTCAATGAAAAGTATATGCTTGATAGTACTAAATAGGGCTAATTTAAATGGGCTTTTTCTTACCAGTATAATTGCTTCCAGAATGTTAGTAGCCATGGACAACTGTTTCGGACTTATTTGGCCTAATCAGCATAAAGCTTTTAACTCTATAATTCAGTTTTACCACATTTTAGAATGTTTTTTGTTTTAACTCATGCATTCTATTTTTCTTTCGATGCAGCATTCGCGGATGCCATTTGCAATCCCATTGCATACCAATCAGAAGCAGAGAAGAGACAGCAACAACTGAATGCTCTCTTAGATGAAGAAGACGACGAGGGGGTGGTAAGTGAAGACTTTTTTGAGCTGCTATTGTGACGTGGTTTTTGTTTGGATTTCAACAACCTAAAGTTCGGTACCCTGAAAATACTTCGTGATTTATTGTTGTGATTTGTTCCACAGGACCAATTTGACGAAATTCCGCCTCAAACGCCTGAACAAAACGCCAATAGCGATACAAGTACCGTTGACAAAGAAGCTAAAGCGAAGACAGATGGGAAGCCTCGCATGTCTAGGGAAATGTCGTTAAAGAAAAACGAAACCAAAGGTGAGAATGTTTATTACACAAAAAACTGTTGTACATGTTTATAAATAAATTTCTAAAGAAAACGGTGTGCCTTTAATTGCAAATCCCATGCAGCGATTGGTTTTCTCTTCGATAAGTACAGATTTAGTTTTGAGAAGTTCGTGACTTTTTTCATCCAGATTGTGTTTTTCTGTTGTATTTCTGTGCTACCGGACAATCAAATAGGAACTACTTGCATAGGAGAATGATTCTCAAATTTATTTTGTATCCGACCTTGTAAGAACGTGATGTTCCAAGATATTTTTAAACCGCATAAAATCTTTGTAAGTCCATTACTAAATTCTTGAATAATATTAACTTAATACTTGTAGAATGTTGACTGGAAAGACAATCACACGTATCGATAGCGCATGCTTGCTTGTACGAAATACTGGGACTCCTCAGTTAGGGAGGCAAAAATTTTTCTGGTTTCATTTCCCTTTTGAAAAAACCGTCATATGATTCACTAAGCTGACCACTATGCGACCGTAAAAGCTTTTCAAACTCATTTTTTTACATGATCTTACTCGGAAAAATACGAGAAATTACTAGAAACTACTAGAAATTAGTAGCTTCGAAAGTTTGACTTTATATTAAAAAGCTCAAACTTTCAAGATTTATTCTCGTTTCCAATGTCTATTCCTCCTCAAAACGTCCAACAGTTTAAAAGCATATTTATTTTTAGAAGCCAACCTTATCTTAAATTTAAACTTCGTAACATGGTAAGTAAATATGTAATTCTAAACTAAATTAGACCTTACACTGTTGATAAAGCTTAGAAAGTGTTGAGGCATTTGCAATTGAGTTCATAACACAAAAGGTAACAACTGGTTGAGCTCTACTAAAAATAATAATAACTTGATCGCAGCTCAGTTGCATACACGCAAGCCTAAACGATTGAACTGGTAAGTGTTAAAACAGTTTAACCAGTAGCTATTTGGATTAGCTTGACGTAGCTGCTCCTTCTACAGACTTTCAAATTTTTTCTTCAGATTCCTTGACTGCGGGTGACGTTATAAATCAACAAAGGCGAGGGTCCGCCTTTGGTTTTCGAGATAGTATCTCTCTCCCCCCTGGCTCCATTAAAGCACCTCTTCAACACCAGATCTCAAGCCCGTATCCTATTTCGGCCAGTCGGTCATTGTCGCTTCAGGCGACGCTTAATCCAGCTGAACCGGTTCCCGTGACATGTAGGAGAACCTATAGCGCAAAGAAACGCGAAGGCAAGCAAAAAGGTTTCGGAAAATACGTGAGGGGAACAGGTGAGACCCGAAGAGCCTCATGGGAGTTCTTTTGATCTCTGGTGCGAACTTGCAAATCTTGAGCGATAGAGCAGTGTGTTGTAAGCGCATTTAATCTATTTTACAAATCACCGACTCTAGCATGGTTTTCACTAATGGTCTCAGTTACGTCATCGTGGAAGTGATCTTGACTAATAACGAAAACGCAAGCTCAACTTCACCCTACTTCTTTTCCCTTTGTTTTTTTGCCTCACAGATAAAAAAAACTCAATGCGGTTATTAGTTTTTGATAATCGTAACTTTGTTATAAGGTTCAAAACTTATATTTGTGTTTTCTGTTGAGAAAGAAGTACTTGTTTCTTTGTTAGGCAAACGCTGCTATGGCAACAATTTTATGAACACTCCTCCTGATTTTCAACGTAATTTTATTCCGACGCCATTTTGGTGTTAACGAAACTCAAGTTTTGAAAAATTGTAAATTAGAGTAAGGAGAGGGAAGTTTTCGCTATTTTTGGAAGCGATTATTTCCCCCTCGGTCTGAGAGTTCCTTCCTTTTTCAATCAATGTAGTTATAACTGGTTAAATCAGAAGTGTTTGGCCTTCCTGATTTATCCAAAATATTGTTGCTTTCAGCGTTGATTCTTAAAGGCGACATGTTGATTCATTGCAATTTTTTCTACACGAACATGGCAACAAGTTACCCAGATATGCGCGGTCATTTTATTACTCAGATTTTTACTGGTTTATGTGGTGAATAAAATTACTTACATAACCGCAAAGTCGTTCACATAGCGTTGGAGTTGATTACACCCCAGTACAAACTATTAAAAATCAATTTGTTATACCGGAAATGCACTAACCTTTTTCGACCAATAAGGGTTTGGTTTTCGAGCTGTAAAAACATTCTCTGTATTCATATTGTGCAGAAAAGCAAACGAAAGAAAATGGAGATATACCGTTCTTTTTCCGTTCCCACTGCTGTTGAGCTTACTCTTAAGGGAACCTGTTTTCACGATGACGTCAGAGATCGTACGTTTCCGCCATTCATTTCACTCACGAAAGCTTGTCTAAATTCATTGTCATTCAATTAAGCAGAACCTTCACTCGACATATTTTGCATTTTCATCGCTTTCCTGAACGCATCAGATGAATGTCTTCTCGTAGAAAACCAGTACCAAAGAAGATCTTGAAACAGAAATGTTTCCATGCGTCTCCAGGATATTTTGTTCTTCAAACATCCGAAAGATAGTTCCACTCTTGACTTGAGCTCCTCTATTAGGTTTGATGTAACTTGACGGCGTATTTTTGAAAATGGTTTGATTCTTACATCATGTTGTCATCTACCATAAAAGACATTATCATGTCATGAAAAGTCCTTCACCGTATGTTCTTTCAAAGATGCTAATTTATTCTATCATGTTTTACTTTGCTTTTTCTTAAGTCTACTCTTATTCTATTCTATTCTATTTTATTCTGTTCTGGTCTATCTAAATCTATATCATTCAACCTTATTCCATTCTTTAAAATATCACAACCGTAACACAACACTATTGTTTGAGTCATCCTAGTGCCGTAACAAACGTTTGTTACATTGTTAGAAGAAGCAGGACTCCTACCGTCTGCCATCACGTGACTTGGTATATTATGTTTAGGTTTAGTTTTATGACTTTCTATATCTATATATTTATATTTTTTTATCTTTTGCTATTCTCTTTGCCTAAGCTCTTGATTGCTATTCTAGCTTTTTTTTATTTTAGTTTCCTTTTTTCATTTATATGTTTGTTGTTGTTTTTTTTTTGCTCTAATCGTCTTTTCCGATCTAATCTGATAACGTGACTATCTCTTTAACGCATGAGGTACCTAAAAGATAACAAATCTCTTAAAACTTAAACTAATTAACACCATAAACTTGAAACCAAAACCATGAAATAATTGCATTTTTAAAAATTTTATAAAATCAAATACGATTTGAAACAAAATATTCCGGTAACTGTGTCTACTGAGATCAACAGGAAGTCCAAACGAGGCTCAAGTAGGACAAACCTCAGTACCTGATCTAAAACCCTAAAGTTAATTTACAATCCAGTTGATCCATGGAATATGTAAGTAACAAGCTAATGTTAACAGCTCTTTGCTCGTATTTTTACGTTAAACGAAACTTAGAAAAAATATAGTGCACTTTTTTTTATTAGGAACCAGTAAAATTTAGCTCAGGCTCAATGTCTCTTTTTTTCTGCAATTTGAGGCCAAAAATGTTCTTATTTTGTTCTAAACTGCCATATATTTTAAAATAGCTGAAATTAAAATCAATTATAACGCCCTTGGATGTTCTTGTATGCTTTGTTTTTCTTGTGATTCCAGAAAGACAACTGGTGTATTAAGTATTTTTTGTGAAAAGATCGTGTTTCACCGTTGTTGTTAAAGTTTTTTCTCAACCTTTTAATTTTAGCCTTCGATTGTTCTCAATTTGTTTTTACTTTCAGACGATTTGAGCCTCACTATTCTTAAAAAAGCTGTTCTTAATAGAAAAAAGTGAAGTAAATTAAATGCATGTATATGCATAATGAGGAAACTAAGTTTAGATTTATAAAATGAACTAATTAAGATTGTTTCTCGTAATATAGTATAATTTCAAATACTTTTAAAGCTAACTTGTTCTTAATTTGCCTTTACTTAAGTTTCCTTAAGTTTGTATAAAAAGTCGATTTAGATCATTTTATAAATTTACTAATAAGGAGTTGTGATGCAATGTAAACTACCACTGAATTTCTTGTTTAAACTTGACAATTGAACGTTCCAAATAAATAAATAAATAAATACTAATTATATATATAACCCCCTAAAGGAGCTTTTCAGTATCGTATTAAGATTCCCTTCTCCCCCAGTTAAGAATCTCAATTGCTAGAAGGCAAACCAGTTGGCCATTTACAAAGCGTGGTGAATTTGCACTTGGGATTACCGAAAACCAATCCATTGATATTCAGTAGTTCAAGTCTGGGAATCAAAGCCGGGTTTATCCGCATTCGAATCCCTGACTCTGAGACGCGAATAAAAAAAATAAGTCCCCTTTTTTGCATGTTAACATTGCATGAATTTAAGTTTAAAAAAAAATTGACAAAATATCAAAAATCCTTCGTTTGTCGAGGGTTTTTGCTTTTAAATCACCAAAGTTAATCTCCTATCATACACCTCACATTCTGGTTTTTTTCCTTTGCTGTTTTGCTTGTTAACTAATACTATAGATTATTAACATTTTATCAATACATCAATTTGTTTTTTCAGGTAGCATGAAAGTTGGCAACGATATGCAACGAAGACATTATTGTTAGTATAATTTTCAATTGGTTTCCATTCTTTAAAAAACTATCTTATGCCCTTTTACGTTTTCCATGTCATATTATTCTTCCTCGCTTAAAATTATGGTATAATGGCTTAGTCAAGTCCATCTAGAAGGTAATTGTAAAAATTAGTTAATTTTTTGTTTTCGTTCATTACAAAATGATTTTCGTTTATGAATAATCTTTCACCAAAGTTAAGTTTACTGTTGCG
>JAPEIX020068275.1:0-11095 GCA_026122405.2 Zoanthus sansibaricus | reverse complement strand
GAGAACTTAAAGTTCAATGAAGCAGCGATTATCAGTTTGATGCACTGTTCAATGAACAAAACACTTGGCTATAAAAATGTAATCAAAGTCTTAGATACTGATTCCCAGAAGTGGCTCGAAGAAACACCGTTGGCTAATCTTGATTGTCTAGTTGGTAAGTTCGTTGATAAGCCTGCTTACTGTAGCTGCTTAGTTTTTAAAAAATGTTTCAAAATGTTTTATAGCGTTCTTAGTATCAGCCTTTCGCTGTTGAAAATTTTTTGTTGCAAATCGTGTTTACGTTCTTTTCGCTTCAATTTTGCATGTTTTAGCCCTGTTTTGAAGTGTCACAAATAACTCTTTGCCTAACAGACTTATATCCTACTTGATTGAAGAACCGTATCACAAAGATGTACCAAAATATGCTATTTTACCAACATGGATATAATTGTCCATTGTACAACCTCTCCCATAACACGTGCATGTGCTCGCCTGAACTGCTTGAGATCAGGTTGGACGAAACCTGGGCCCCATTCCAAGATCGGTACCACCGACTCAGCAGACTACACACCATCCCCGTCATCATCAATGTTGCGATGTATAGCACCCCTTAGGATCTAAGGGCATCAACGTGCTGGATCCTGCTTCTTGTGTCTGGCTGGAGTCCCAGCTAAAACTATGATGGCCCCTGCTGGCCAGAATTAAAAGAAAACAAACAACGAAGTCCCTTCTTTGTTTCCCAAGTTCTTAGTAAAGCCAATCTTTTTCTGTTTGTACACTTTTTTAATAACCTTCCCTTTTTATTTCTTGGAGCTTTAACTCAAGATCTATTGGGTTGGATGAGAATGTCAAGCTTTTAACAATAGGATGTTTGTAACCCAATCATCTCAAGATCTTCAAAAGGTTCGTAAATGATGGTGAATCAAATTTTCGAATATAACATTTGATTTCTGGGTGTTCAGTCGGCTCAGGTTTGGAAATGTGCAGCTTGCAGACGTGTACAAAAGGATACCAATCGCTCTTTTAACTGATTACGCCACGATTCGCGTGAGGAAATGTGAAGTAATGTCTACATGTTTTAGTTTTCTTTGGTTTTTTGGCTTTTTTTATTATTGCATTATTTTTGTTCTGTTTAATCAAGATTTTTGAGCAGATACAAACATACAGAAACTACAGAAAGATCTTGACTCTCTATCAGTGCGATTAGCCCATAATATACTGTTTCAGCCAATTAATTGTGAAAACCTACGTGTCAGCAGTAAAATGAAAATCATTTCAAGGGATTACGCTCTCGGCTGCGTGACACTCAAACGGGTTTTCCCCGTTCGTGACCTTAGTTTCCAAGTGTTGCAAGATGCTAGGTTTTCTTCACAGACACTGCTCAAATGCCTCCTCTTGACGTTCAGAAGACACTCCATATCTCTCTTGTAAGGTCCCATTTGACCTACATCCATCAGGTTTGGGCACCCAGTCAGCTGCGCTCCCTGTACTAAATGCAGGACCTGAAGGGCGTCCAGAGGAGAGCAATGCTACAAACAACGACTTCTGAAACTCGACCTCCTACTGCTGTCATAATTTTATTTCCTATAACACCTCGATTGTCTCTTCCTCTACCGCTGCATCAAAGGCGAGATATACCTAAATATATTCAGTTTCATCCAGTTCTTTCAGTCCCGCACTTGTCGAGTTCGGATAGGGCTGGACATCTGCATTAATAACTGAGTAACCTACATCTTTTGTGAGTTTTAATTCGTGCGAATTTGCCCTGCTTGGAATGCTCCCCTCTTGTTATTCGATCCTCAGAGCAAACCTCCGTCTTCAAGTCTCAGTTGAAAGCATTTCTGGCCAATCGTCTGTTTCAACATCCACACGTGGGGCTCAATCTGTCCAATTTGCAGGGGGTCTAACACTCTGTCAATGTGCATAAGCCTTATATACTGTGTAATTATGTTATATATGTTATCCGTATTGTGTATTTGTGTATTTTTATATTTGTTGACCATTGGAGGCCTGGCTTGTAAGAGACTGCGTGCCCTATTCTCAGGCTCCCTTGGCTACGATCTACCGAAAATTTGATAAATAAAATGAATAAATTTTTGTACTTTGAAACAGGAGCTGAAACCTGCCTAGAATGTTTTAGATACAAATCTTAACCTCATTTTTGTTAATACTTCAGTGCTTTAGAACTCCATGGCTTAAATTTACTCCACAAGCTTTCCATAGAATACCTTTGAATGGGACTGGTCTTTGTCTCCCCATTCAACCCTGCCCAGCATTCCTCTTTCTGTTAAAACTTCTGTTTTTTTATATAAGGCTAAACCAAATTAATTAGTTAGGGCACGGATCATTTTTCAAGATAGTTCGGCTCGTTTAGTCGGAAAAAAGGAAAATAGAAAAATATATAGTTTCGTAATTTACATAAATCAGATCTGTGTCAAGACATGTGTCAAAACACTGAGTTTTCAACTTAGATAATCTGTTGCTAAAAGGTAAGGATACTTGCTTAATTTTAATGAGGAACAGATAAAAAGAAACCAAGAAATCCAACAGTATTTTGAAGTTAATGTATTGTAACACTTCATAAACCGCAGTGGCTTCTCAGTAAAGAAAATGTTTTAAAAAATTATGACACAACATTTTTAAAAACACGACCAACCATCATCTTTAATAGCGTTACCGAGAAAGGGCCATTTGTACAAAAACACCTCATTAATTTACCCAGTTGATACGGTAATTAGCTTATATTTAGTTTAAGCGTTTTGAATAGCATATTAAGAGAGAAATCGAAGAGCAGAACAACTAAAAACTGAAATTAAAATTGAGCGATCCTACCTTTTTTTTTTTGCATTTGGATAAAATGAGGGATGGCCGGATCCCCGACCCATGCCCCCAACGCTTTAATTTGTGGGATCTGGCCTTATTTTCACTTTGGAATAATTACTTGTTGTACGTCAATCACAAATGCATCTTTATTTTTTTAAATTTAACTTTGGATTCTCCATTCAGACGTCAGGAGACGGTTCAAGTCTTTGGAAGATGCACCAGATATAAGAACTCCTTATGTTCAGGTCAAGCTGCACAGTTGTCGGACATTGGCCGTTTTTCGCCGTCTTATTGTTGATGAGCTCACTGTTGCTCCAGACGGAAATGAGTTCACATCCACTGCGCATGACCTTGTTAAAGTGACATTTCCAAGAGGAGCTGTTGATGAAAGTTCTTTGATAAAAATGAAGGTGAAGATTAGCATAAAGCTTTTTTAAAAACGTTTATTTCACACATTCAAGTTATAGCCCAACTAGCCTCGTTTATTGTAAGATATCCTTTTGAAAGTTTAACTCAAGAATGAGGCTAATTTTGCTAATTTGCATGAAGAGAAAAGAATATTAAAACTGCCGTCATTTTCCATACGGTCTATGTGTCGCAAAAATATTGGTTTATTGTTGATGGTGGCTAACCAGTGGCCGTGGACCGTGGGAAGGGCATGGTTTTGAGGTGGAGCGAAGACATTTGACGACGGAGTTTTTCAGCATGACATTATGTAGCATAAAAAGAGCGTGCGTTAATTTTTATTTATAGAAAACAAAATGTTCAAATCTGATCAATCTAATAAATAACGACCAAACGGAAAATATAGCTCATCCTTTTAAACTTTGTTATCAAGAACTAAAACAAAATACGCAATTTTCAAAGATTTTTATTCATATATTGTTTTCTTGGTTAATGGCAACTGAGTAATATATTTACATTAAATACTCTCTTAAATTTAGAAAGCTAGTTGAAATTTTAGAATAAAGTGAGGGCAGGAAGCAATTGACCCCGTTTCCTCCCCCTGTCAGCTCCGCAGCCCCTGCTAACAATGTTCAAAGGTGATAGGTGTGTAAAATGGAAGCAATTTGCGATGGTTATCAATAACTTGTATGGTATGGCTAGTACCAGTGGTTTTTAAAGATGTTTCATGCCAGAGGAAAACCTATTTTGAAATTTATATTCACAGGTCGTTGGTAATCTTAGCAGAAATTCCGTGTTTGTTTCTCTGAAGTCTGGAAAGCCAGAACTAAAGTTTGCCAAACCAGTTACAATACAGTTACCATTGCCAGAACTTCATAGCAAACGTAGTAGCGACGAAGCAAATGTGAAACTGTTTCGTTGTGAAACGGATGAAAAAGAAGAGCCTACTTCATCCTGGACAGATATCACAGATGAAATGACCGTGGCTGTTCATAGTGAGGACAAGGTCGTTCAGTTTGAGGTTCAACACTTTTGTTGGTGAGTTTTTGATAAACTCGGATTGTAGACGGCATGGTGCGTGCAGTTAGTAAGAACTCTGCCTCCCTACCACAGGGTCCCCAGTGAATCTGCCCTAGTTGCTGCAACCCAACAACAATCTTGGCTTTTGGGTACCCTGTGGGTTTTATGCCATGAAAATTTTCGATTTTGTATCTCCTGTCTCCGTCATTCAGATAGCATTCCCGTCAAAAATAATTACAAATTTTGTGAAAATGGAATACGAAGTCATTTTTTAACATTTTGAAGGAAAGTTGTGAAAGCAAGTTTTATCCTATTTTTTTTATGGAGTGCTATTAACGATTATGTTGATTGAATTTGTTCAAAGCATACTCGTGTTGACAGCCTGAAAGTTCAAAGTGGTGGGCTCACAGATGCATGATTATTTTTTACCAACAAAAACTAACAAATTCAGCCTACTTATCTTATGCTTGCCTCAGTGTCTGAAAAAACCTAGCAATTATTGCCAAACTTCTTTTCTAACTTACAGTAAGATAACATCGCATTCTACTTCTCCAAGGCCCAAACAGTCTCGTTTTTTGCATTCCCCTTTCTATTAGATACTACAGGTAATTAATTCTTTATTTCTTTTTTTCTTTATTTCTTAATTATTTCTTTATTTAATTATTTAAATGATTTGTTAATGTTCACAGATCATAATATATTTTAACGTTTAGGTTTACATGTTGCTACGCCTGGACTAAAGACATGCTACATGATGTATACCAATATCTTCGCCTTCCGCAACCAAGAAGTGTTAATTTTATGGCATTTGTAAACAAGAAGTCCCTTGATGACTTTCCTCATCTAATTTTGATGTTCACATGCTGTGAACTTCATAAGCGACACGAAATAAGAGAAAAAGAAGAAAATTTCTACGACTTTATTGGCGAGCAAACTAGCGACGATGAAATGGCTGTCAATGACAAAGCTTTCTTTGAAGTATCGGGTGGAATAGAAAAGTATGCAAAGATTTTCAACAAAAAGTTTTTCCTGACGTAAGTAAATTCATCTAATATTATTTAAAAACTACATGCAAACTATCCAACAAATGAGTGTTATATATATGCTGTTCCATCAATGTGAGTAAAATTCAAAATGACGAAATTCATGATGTCAATATAATTTCAGATGTTTAAAACGCGCTTCATTTTTTTTTTTTTTTTTACTTTTTTCGTTAAATTATTCAAGCAAAACATTACTCAACTTGTTAAAAAATGGTATCTGGTAATCTGGTAGGATTGCGTGCTTAAAAGATTCCGACAGTTCAAAATTTTGAAAATATGGCGCATTAAAAAGTCCATTAGCAGGCCTAGATTGCACCCCGTGTCCGAGGACATTCCCACAGAACTTGTGAAAATTTCTGTCAACATCTCTTGCAAGGGAATCGTAAAACCCCGAGTTTGGACTCGAGTTTGAGTCAGAGTTGGAATCCAAGTTAGAACCCGAGTTAGAGTTACATAGAGTTAATAAGTTTAAAATAAAAAAAAATAAAAAAATGGGCACACGTGATCTTATCCGCTTCTAACTCAACTCCAGATGCCACACACCAGTAGCACAACAACAGTGAACTTTGGTAGTAAACTTCGGTTTATACACCTGAGGCCATCTAAGCGGGGTTGCTAAATGTAGACTAACAAACAGTTAGTGTTTTAAAATTTCCAATTGTTTATGTATGTTATTATTAGGTTAGGATTAGGGTTCGGCTGTTAGGGTTAGGGTTATAAAACATTATCTTTTATAGGCGAAAATCAGAACGAGGAAGTAAGTCGATGAGGAACGTGAATCTCCAAGTAGTCGTTGAAATTTCAGTACGGTACACTAAAACAGATGTTGATACTTTTAAAACAGTAAATATTTCAGAAAATATATTCAATAAAACACAAACTGTGATTGGCCGAGGATAATTTTCTAAATCTGGATAGAAATCATGAGTTGCGTCAAGAAGCAAAGACAGTTGATTCAGTTGTTTTAATATTTTGAAACACAAGCGACGATGATTCTAACACGGATTCTAACGTGGAGTCCAAACTTGGGGTTTTACAATTCCCCTCTTGCGACGGTAAATCCTTTTTTAGGATTGTTTTAATTCAAATTAGACACGATCCTCGATTTGTGAATCGCTAATTGTGTGTTTTCCTTTAAAATATTAGGTCTTTAAAAAAGCTAACTTAACAGTAACTCTTTTAAATTTTCTCTTAAATTTGGTGGCGGCAACTGAACATAATAGTAATAATTTTATAGAAAGTGAAGATGATCTTTATTTTTCAATTTGTTTTCGTCGATATGTAGTACATCTCTGTTTCACTTATCGGCTATCTACGATGAATTCGTGCTGATCTTAGCAGTAGGCAGGACGCGTGTTACATATGAACTCAGGTTTAAAGGAGAACCGAACCCTAAAATTAACTTTATATCGTTTGAAGATTTAGGTTTAGTAGAACAATTATATGAAGTTTTTTTTAAGCTGTTAGCAGGACAGTTCAGGAAAAAATTGATGTTTTATAAATAACAAATGAACAAAATTTGATCGGCGGCTCAATATGGGATGTCAGCGGTTATTTATGACGTAGGTTACGATATTAGAATGATTAAAATAAGTAAAAACTATGGTACCTGTGCGGATTTTGACTGTTATTAAAGAAAATATACTTCACAAGACATAGATTGCCTAAAAACTATCAAGGTTTCGAAGCACACTGCCATGTTTAAGCTCTGAATATCGTAACCTACGTCATACCAGACCGCTGACAATCTCATTTGCGACCACGGTATCAAACCTTTTCTAGAGAGTTTTCTTTATTTCCATAATAATTTCTAAATGTAATTTGACTAATTTGAAAAAAAAATTCACAGAGTTAATCTACTATACCACTAGATTCCAACAAAAATATGTTAGTTTTAGCATTCAGTTCTCCTTTAATAACCTTGCTCTCAACGAGTTCTCGTAGCTCAGTGGATAGAGCGCCCGCCCGATGTCTGGGAGTTCATGGGTTCGAATCCTATCGGGGACTTTTAACAAAAGTGTCATTACTTATTAGCTTTCAGAGAGAAAGAGAACAAAAAATTTTCTTTGTCGTTGGGATTATAAAAATCAATTCAAGATCTTTGTTTTTGTTTCTAGCTGTAGTTTAACATGTCTTGACAGTGGAATCTGAAGGTTTTGAGCGCTTAGTTCATTTACCGGAAGTAAACACAAAAAGTTGAGTACATAGTCCGCATGTTTCAGGACCTGACACTAACTTTTCTAAAAACTAGTGACTGGCCACGAATAGTTATTAGCCAAACGTTGAAATTCTGAGATGTCCTACTTGAGAAGGACAGAAAAAAACTTAGTCGATTTCATTTTGTTTTACTAACCAAAACTGAATTTCTACTGGTCAATGGCTAGGAAGGCCGTGGTTGGCGCAGTTGGTAAGATCTCTGCTTTCCAACCACAAGGTCCCCACTTTGATCCTGGCAGTTTGCCAAGATTCGAATATTTGTGTGACCTTCTTTTCCGCCTAAACCAACTCAGCTTTCCATCATTCAAGGGTAGGTAAATGAGTACCAGCGATTGCTGGGAGCTAACCTGTGATGGATTAGTGTCCGTCCAGGGGGAGTCAAAGACCCTCATCCGCTTAACACTACAGAAACCGGAGATATGCGCCTGCTCCATGGGCAACTAGGCTTGTAAACGATTTAGCAATGGCTAGTTAACCATCATTAGTATAGAACTCTGATCTTTTACAAATTTTCGAAGTTGACAATAAAATATACCCGCTTATAAATTAAATTAGTTTCAAAAGTATTTCTATATTAAGTTCGAATGAATAAATGTTTTTTAAAATTTCTCACAAAACAATTTCGCTCGTGGAAAGTCATGGTACGTTGAAATGTAATTGATAGTACAAACTAGTTGAAAAGAGTTTTGCTTTTCGAAAGTTTGAATTTTGAGCAGTAGTCGAAACTAAAACTTACTTCAACTTCTGTGAAAACTTTTAAATATATAAATACAAAGTTCCCACTGAATGTTTTTCATTCAAGATCAATAGGAAAATGCAGAAAATTTGTGAGTTTTATCTTGTCCGTTCTCATGCTTATTAAAAATAGTTGCTGAAGTAATTTTCTATCCTGGCACATCACCAGTGAGCTTTTTGAGTTCGGCTAAAACTTTTTTTACAAACTGTCGGCCTCCTTTGTTATCGAATTACTTACTTTTAAGCGGTACTCTGTGTTTCGTTGAATTAAATATATAAATGCAAAAGTATGCATGGCCCCCATGAAAGTTTTAACGTAAATAATTTGCTTTACGACTTATATTTCAAAAGATATACGAAAAATTTGATTAATCGGGACTAATCGAACACGATCTGACGCGTTGTAACTAGTAGAACTTGTAAGGGTGTAGCATAACCATCCGCTAATATGCGCGCTAATATGGCCTCTTCCATGATGAGCGATTTTTACATGAGAGCCATGGATGTGCAAATAGCTGTTGATAAAAGTACCAATATAACCTGTAGTTTTATTACAAAAATAAATAAGTTTGTGCTTTTATGAATGTTATACTGTACTGGTGAAGACATACTAATATATTTTTTTTTTCTGTGTAATAGATTTAAAAACTTTTTTTTTATTAGTAATAAATAAGTTTGTTGTCAAGAAGGTTCACCTTTTTATTAGAATTACACCAAACCTCAAAGCCTGAACATGAGTACTCATGTTCATAAACAGCGACTAAACAGGGTCCGAACTTTGCTTTGATTTGCTGTTTGTCACATAATCCTTTATTTTATGCGTTTTATGAGAACTCGCTTCTTTATTACAGGGAAGATTTTAAAGAGGTTCGATAATTTGTTATTTTTTAAACGTTACATTGTTTTTTTTAAAAGAACCAGACAGTTTTCATTTAAAATCCATCCGTATAAATGGCATGGTTGCCAGCATTCAGTGCTAACAGCGTGTTTAAGTCAGTTCACAGTTGCCTTTTGCTTTGAAGATTCCGAGGAGAAGAAAGTGACAAGAAGACTCTACAAGTCGAAGTAAAGCATCCTGGGAAGCGAAACCAAGCAGAATTTACGAAAGAAGATGGGCAAAACCTGTGCTCAATGCCCATTCAAGTGCCTCTTAAACAACAATACAGCAAGGTAAGCGACTTTTGCGCTTTAAAAGTTTGGCTAAAAACATAAACCTCACAGGTTTTATAGCACATGTGTGCTAACTTGCTACTTCCGTTGCTAATCTAGCCGTGTTTGTGTTTTAGTTTCGCCATTCATTTTCTATATTATGAACGCCATTTATATGCCATTTAATTTATCTATCAAAGGGCTTCAAGGTTGTTTTGTCTACCGGGTATTAGAGAAGCCCTCATCCTGCATCATATCATGCAAAATATATTTTCCTCTAAATTTAGATGTAAATGTAAATGTAGATATAAAATAATGTAAATGTTAAGTGGTAGAAAAATGGATTGTTGTTGTTGATGGTGATCAGATGCTTGGTCAAACTCACATTAAAATTTTACGAGAAGTGAGAAAAGAGGAGAAAACAAGAATTGGCTGTAGTTTCTCCCTATAAAACTTGTGAATTGCATGTTACTTATAATGCTATAGAGCAACTGCTATGCAAACGTAGACAAAACTTGCATTGGAGGTTAACAAGAGCCCAAATTATAAATAAACGTACTAGACGTTTATTTACACGCCGCGAGTTTGATCGACAAACTGACGCAATTTAATTCTCCATAGTTTCGATTCTTCTTGTTTATTTGAAAAATCACTCTCGTCTTCCATCATTAGTGCCTTCAAATAAAATGTTTTCTGCCATCTGTAACAAAAACGTTGGCGAAAAACAATAAAACGCGCTTTTTCTATGTTTTATACTCTGATAAAACATAGATTTTCGACCAATCAGAGCGCGCGTAGGGTCCTATCTATATTATAAAAGAATATCGAGGCTGAAAGTGTATAAATTTTATGAATATTTTAAGAATAATGCTGAGGCTCGGATTTAGTTAAGAATATAATTTTGCATGTTTGAAAAAAAAATACATTCCTGATTGCATGTATTGCAATTGCACTCTAATCCTAAATGGCAAAACCATATACAGATCTATTACCTTTGGAGCTCTTCGACACCACAGTCATTTTAAAAAGGGAAATTCCATTTCGAAATTAAGAATATTCGTAAGAATATTTTCATCCTAAAATCCGTCCAAAAACATTATTCTTGTAAAACAAAGAGTGCGGTGTAAAGACTGCACGCTGCCCGTCGACATCGGTAACCAATACGCCACGGTCGCATGAAGTCGAGATAGCTAGTTGTACGTAAGGACATTGCTAAAGCTAGTGTAGCATCAAACTTGCGCCTGCGAGCAACGGCATTATTATAGTAAGCGTTCTCTTTCATCAACGGAATTAACGCCATTTGACGATAGTCTTGCCAGTGTGCACAACGGAAATTTCTTTGTAACTTTTTTATGTATCCAAAAGGTCTTGATTTGTAAGGGTTAGTTACTGGAGGTGAGTAGTTTGTTTACATATATACTCACCCGCTGGTGATAAAATGAACGAGAAATCTAAATAATGAACGAGGCGAAAGCCAAGTTCATTATAAAAAATTTCGAGTTCATTTAATCGCCAGCAAGTAGATATATATGTAAACAAACTACTCACTTTCAGTAACTAACAGTTGTAATAAGCAACCTGAGTTCACTGCATTCCAAGGTGCGCCTAACACACTTAACGAACTTGAAGCAAGAGTCGAGATTGATTAACAAAAATTTTTAAATTAAATAAGCACATAATTAAAATGGCATATTAAGTTTAAATCGAATAAAATAGAAATCACA
>JAPEIX020068225.1:0-11095 GCA_026122405.2 Zoanthus sansibaricus | reverse complement strand
CACAATAGTAGGTCTAACACTTCATCGGGAGAGGGATTAATTCGATCTTAGCCATTCAAAGTCAAGGATAGATCCGTTTTGTTTCCGGCCGTGACGGTGAGGGGAGGGAATGTCAGGGTTCGCCGTACGTGTAACCAATTTTATAATCATCTTGTTTACGATTGAGCTCTTTAAAGTTAGTTTTTGCGCCTTTTTACCCTGCGTACGTCTGTCGTGATAGTGCGCGCGCTGCTTAAGTTAAAAATTCGCGCCAAAAACACCGTTCTCAATCCAGTCTACTCTCGGAAAATTGACCTCCGTCATGAAGAAATATTCTAGTGCCTACGCTCTCTAATATTTACTTGTCGCGTAATGATACGAGTCTATTATCACTGAGTTTGAAAACATTTTTACTGGTTTACATGGAGATCATGGCCCTGTTTAACCTATTATTACAGATAGAAAAACATAAACAACATAAAAATAACGGAGACAATCATTTGACAAAGGTGTTGTCATAACATAACTGTAACAATTTTGTTTAAAGGGGAACTAAGGTAATTTATTGATGATTATATATTAACCTATTCTCACCTTTCACAGTGACTTTGTGCTCTCCTGTCCCAGGGTGGGTGAAAAGGTCAACTTGAACAGACACCTCCCCCACTGGTTCATCAAAACTAGGTTCCTCTGAAAAAATATTTGATCATTTTAAATTTGTCAATAGCTCAAAAGATTAAATTAGAAAATTACAAACAATGATCTATTCATCTAGTGCTAGCCTGCGAAGCTGGTGGTTTTGTGAGAGAGACAAAAAAAAAACTGGGGAGAGAGGCATAAAGACAGCCTGCTCGAAAACTAAGCTTTTTCGAATTCTCCGTCCACCAGTAGACGGGAAAAACTGATTGCCTGATTGCAGCTGGCTTGTCAATCAAAATCGGTTAAAATATGCAAGTTATCTGGTGCAGCAAACTGTGACATTTTTTAACGAATTTATACTCTCTGTTAAACTGTACATGTTTAAAACAATCATATTGAGTAAAGATAAACATAATAAAATTGATAAAACAAAGTTTTCAAAAACCTAAAACACAGCAACTGAAAAAATAATTATTCAGACGAATATAAATGAACCTTTTTCAAAGACAAATCGTTTAGACTATAATAAATGACCAATTAGCAGATTTGAGATCGTTTAAAATTTAACTGCTGAAGAACTTTCAGACAGAATTTTAAAACTTGTTGTTGAAGCGCCGTCTCACTTTCTGTTTGCTTCCACTGAAGTAGTGTTCGAGAAGAAGTTTCTTTGCTTTCAGTTAAAAGGATAGCAGCAGCAAATTACATAAGGTAATTGCTGCAGTAGTTAATGAATCACACACAATTTTAAACGTGAAGCTATAAAGCCTGAAAGCGTCATATTAGTTATTAATATTACTTTTTTTCGGCTTTTAAAATGTGGTGGACGGCTTTATGTTTTCAACGAAGGGTATAATTTTTGTTTCGAGATTTTAATCCCCGATAGTTTAACTATAATTCAGCCTAGAGCAATATAGGTCGGTAAACAGGTTTGAACACTTTTAATTTCTGGAAGGGCATATTAAATTTTCACAGAATTTTATTATAATCTTCTCCGTATAGAAAAACAAAACAAAAATCTGCTAAGCAGGCATTCCGCAGCGACTGTTGAAAACGGCTAGCTTTTCTGTAATTTTCAGTTTGTTTTAAAACTGAGACATTTCTTTTCGATGGCAGGCGGGAAGCAAAATGCTAAGTTTTCGGGCAGGCGATCTTTTTTTCCCCCACCCCAATTTTTCATCCTAACAACAAGACTGCCAGCTACGCAGGCTAATCTAGTAAAGTTCCTGCTTGTGATTCTAAAATTTAGACCATTGATTTCATAATTTAGGCAATCTGTCTCTCAACTAAATAAACCTTTTAGATAATCGGAGTGACCATTTTCTGTTAACCGTTCAAACGTTTTATTGAAAATTTTATTGATGTTTTCAAAAAATTATATAATGCTTGAAATTATGATTCATCAAAAACCGAATTTTGATTTACTTGTAGTTCTCGACTAATATCATTAATATAGTGTATTTTCTTTAGCGATAAACAAAGTTTTCAATAAATTCACCCTAATATCTTCCGCAAGATACAAAACAAAAAAGTTGTATTCTGTAAATTTATATGCTATTGGATTTTCTTTATTATCTTTAAAAACCAAACAATTCCAGGGATTTTCTTAACGCCTGATCAAGACTAATTACAGATAAACTAGCTCATAACAATTTCAAGTATCTTTATGATAAGTTTGAATTTTTATGCTTGTTGCGATCGTGAAAGCCGCTGACTATTTACGAAAACATTAACAACGTTTGAGCATGTTATACTACGTAACATCTTAAGTTTGTTCCATCACATTTTCCACTTACAAAAAAAATCACTAAAGTACGGACACCATACCTTGATGGGTCTGTAGCTTCACAAACAGCTTGATGAGTGAATCCGTGGTCTGAGTGTAGAGGGACAGTGCATAACGCAAGGAGGTCAGAGCCTTGTCTCTGTCTAAAAAGCGCTTGGTCAGACCGTTCCCTGAGGCGTGGAAATAGTCCTGTAGTAAGGAGAAATAGCACCATATTATCATCATCATCGACATCATCATTGCTATCATCGTCATGATCATCATAACCATTATCGTCATGATTATGATAATCGTCATCACAATCATCACTGTCGTCGTCATCATTATCATCATCACCACCATCATCCATCACCGTTGTTATCATCATCACCACCATCATCCATCACCGTTGTTATCATTATGAACATCATCATCATCATCATGGTCATCATCATAATCATCATCATCGTCGTCGTCGTCATCATCATTATCACCATCATCATCATTACCATCATCATCGCCATCATCATCTTCACCATCATCGTCACCAACATCGTCATCACCAACGTCATCGTTATCACCTTAGGAAAAGTCGTAAAGGCCTTTTGAAAGGTTGCAAAAATTTGATATGGCTACAGATATTGAACAAACTCAGAGTTTATGCTTTTTTGGGATGACGAAGATTTGATAATTCACCCAACATTTTAAATAATACGTCCCCAAAGGGTCCATGAGATTTGCTGTCATTGTGTAACAAGGGCGAGTATGATAAGTATTTAACTGCAGTGTTCAACGTGTAGAATACGAGAAATCAGAATGTTTATGGGAGGGGAAAGTGCCTGGTTACGTCCGTTGATTGGCTCCTTTGGGTCGCACGATCTGTTGATTGGTTCCAAGCTCTCTATTGCAACACTTACTCCACATTTTATAGCTGTCTGACATAGTGTTTCTGCTGCCATATATGAAAGCAGAACACAAAAGCTACACCGATCTAACTCTGGCGATTGCTTCTTTTTTTCAGGGATGCGTAGTAATTATAATATGTGCCAACCAGCTCTATGAACGGGGACTGTTCATCTTAATGTGAATTCAAAAGGGCTTTTTTCTGAATACTTGGTTAGTTTCTTTTCAAATTGACTTTACTTGGTAGAAGCAGAGAAACAACAGGATACAATTCGGGCCCGAAGGGAAAATATTGGCACGTAATGAATCACGCATCAGCTTTATTTTACATCGTTACTATAGCTTTAACGTTTAGTTGAATGCTATCTATCTTTCGCACCTTTATCTTATCGAGAGCAGCGTCTACAACAGCACACTGCTTCACGCTCAGGTTTCTTGCTTCATTAAACGACGATTCCTAAGAATGAAAACCAAATAACATTTTAGTTTGTACCACAAGAAGCTTTCACTGTTTCTTCTTAAATCAAACAAGGTTTTATGATTTGGAATAAACGTCCTTTGACAGGTTGAAACTTCGGTATCTTCTAAACAATGAAAGCACCAAATTATTATTAAGAGACAAGGCTGTTGACTCAATATTATAACTGATAAACATATAATCAGAGAACGAAGTAAATTTTTTAAGGAAATGACTATTGTTTAAAGATTTAATGGAACCGAAACCAACTGTGGAATTGCACACAGTTTAGGTATCCTGCTGATGAACAGTAACTGTTTTGATATTTTTTTCCAGCAGCACAATATCTGTGAACAGATATCTATAATTTACATTGAGTCTTTCAGACAAGAAAGCCACAACTCTATAGCTCTCTTTTAAATTTCCCACTCAAATGACGAAATGGGCAGGCGTGATTTGTGCAGTTCGTAATATCTCCTTCTTCTAGCCATTTGATCTTCGGCTTTGCCGAGCTTGAATCTTTGTGTAAACTTCTTTTCCGCCAAAGATGAATCAGCTTTCCATCCTTTTGGTGTAGATAAATGAGTAACAGCATATGCTGGGAGCTAACCAGCGATGAATTAGTGTCCCGTCCAGGGGGTCAAAAACACTTATCTGCTTAACACTATCAAAACCGGAGATAAGCGCCGGCTCTATGGGCCACATAGGCTCCTAAAGGATTTAGCTTTAGCTCAACTGACAAGAGTCTCGATGAACGGCTTTTACGTCTCTAAAAAACTGAAAGTACACGCGAATCTTTAATAATAACAATTTTGTTTTGGTGTCAATTTATTTAGCTGGCCAAAGGCCTACTAATTGGGGACAACATCTTTACCACTCTAAGGTAGACGGACACTTTTCACATGAGACATACACACAGAAACACAGAAGTCTCCGAGGGCCTACGATTTAACGTCCTTATTCAAGAAGACGCAAAAGTCTAACCGTTTGCAGACGTTAGAGCAAAGGCAGCACATTCTCCTCAATTATTTTAAGATCCCGAGTGTTGGACCAGCCGAGAATTGAACCCGAGCCTCCCGCACGAAAGACTGGCACCTTACCAACTAAGCTAACGAGGCCTACATGTTTTGCCTCATTACCATAATATGGTATGGCTCATTAACCTATTTGCTGCGCGTGCCCAGTATTTCTGACGCAAAATGGTTGTAATTTTAAACAGCTTTTCTATAGAATTCATGCAGTGATAAATAACGTTAACAAAACTCTATCTTTATAAAGGTTGTGAATTGGAAACGTCGAGTTTAAACGGAGGAGCTTAATGCCAAAATCTGAGGCCTTTAGCAGCATAAGAAAGCGTTCAGTCATGTTTTGAACGTCCATACATTTTTCTTTACTTTTCTTGCGCATACTCGACTTTCCATCCTTCTGGGGTAGGTAAATGAGTACCAGCGTCTGCTGGGAGCTAACCTGCGATGGATTAGTGTCCTGTCCAGGGGGGAGTCAAAGACTCTAATCCGCTTAACACTACAGAAACTGGAGATAAGCGCCGGCTCCACGGGCCACTAGACTCGTAAAAGATTTAGCTAGTTGCTAAATACAAGGTATTGACAGCTGTCCCTTTAAAGAAATACTGTAACAGTGTCAAAATATCGAATATTTCTAATCACGTGACTCATGAAAAACCTCTATCCGACTGAAATGGTTCAGTAGAAAGCTAAGTTAACTTGGACAATCAGGTTGAAAACTGTTCAAATCTCGTTATGCCGAAATTTGAGTCCACTAATTTGAGCCTGGAAAGTAGAAGCAACACATGCCGTAGAAAAATAATAGAGTGATCAAACATATATCAGTTGCCAACTTCATTGATCTCCCATTCAAATGGATCTAAAATCACCCCATCTATAAAATTTGTTCACTTGGAGTTGGAGTAAAGATCACACAACAAAAGCTAGGTTCGTTAAGTAATTTTATAGTAATTAAATCCAACCTTGTCATCCGCCAGAGGAGGCAAAATCACAGTCTTTTCTAAATTGTTAAGCACAATCTTCCACATTTCCTGTTAAAACAAAGGTAAACACAATGCTATGAAGTGTTCTTATTGTTTATTTCTGTTATATATTGATGCACTGAACATTTACCGAATCTGCTGTTCATTGAGACAAAGAAATTGTATGGTCTCTTTATTAATAACATCAGACATTTCTACTCTTCAAGACAAACAAAATGAATGGTCATTTCATAGGGCTTCATCAACTGGTTCAAAAGTTAGAGTGAATAACACCAATTATTTCTACTCTTCAAGACAAACAAAATGAATGGTCATTTTATAGGACTTCATCAACTGGTTCAAAAGTTAGAGTGAATAACATCAGTCATTTCTACTCTTCAAAACAAAATGAATGATCACTTTCTGGGGTTTCATCATTTGGTTCAAGAACAAGAATGAAATTCTATTGGCTGCATAAAACCTCTCTTTATTTTTTGTAGGAATATTCGCTGAATAAAAACCACCTTCAACAACAAAGAATTACCTTGCTTATTCGCCATTTCTTGATCTCACATGCAATAATTCAAAAAATGAACATTGAAAAATTCAAACTACATAATACTTTCCAGATAAGTCTAGGTACTCTCTGTAAGTTTAGTGACGATATAACCGCAATAAACGGAACCAACCCCCTTACATCAGTTTCATTGTATTGTTTATACCTTAAGAAGTCGTTTCATAACAGTCTTTTCACAAGCTTGGTAGAACAAAGACAAGCTGCGAAGAAATATGCATATATTACATTATTTAGTAATTGTAACTTAAATCTTTAGGAAGGTCTCCAAGGAAAGGGCAGTCAGCTACATGTTTAGTCATTAATGCTCAAAGCCTCAAAAGTGTCAACAGAGTGGACGGCAATAAAGTTTCTAACTTCTCGCGCTTCCAGGAGTTAGTCTACGGTGAAGAAGCGGATATTGTCTTTGTAACAGAGACATGGCTTAAAGATTTTGTTGAAAACATCGAGATCCTTCCTGCCGGATATGAAATATACCGAAGGGACAGAATAACCCGTGCTGGCGGTACTTTATTAGCATTCAAAACAACAGCATTCGAATCATTTCGCGAAATTACTGATTTTACAACCAACGACCTAGAAGTTGTCACTGTTGAGCTAACTACCAAATCTAAGTTGAAACTGCTAATATGCTGCTGTTATAAGGTGCCTGAACCCGAGATCGACTGGTTTGATAAATTTGATATATTTTTAACTGAGCTCTCGTCACGCTACGCCAATATTCTAATTTGTGGAGACTTCAACTTGCCGAAGGTCTCTTGGGAGTCGCAAGAGAACACAACAGGTGCAATAGAAAACGCATTTGTTGAACAATTAGCTGATTACTTCCTCAAACAACTTAACACCACCCCAACAAGAGGCAACAATGTGCTTGACCTGGTAATTACAAGTGTGCCAAACCTAATCAATGATATATGTGTGTTAAGCCCAGCGGAAAGCGGCCTAGTCACTGATCATGGCATCATTGTTTTCCAACTTGAGTCCTCTAAAAATGCAGCACCGAAACAAAAACGCACCGTATACGACTACAAGAAAAGCGATTTTGATGGACTGCGTTCTGCCTTAGAGGCGATTGACTTATCCATTGCTATTTACCAAGACGATGTGAATACCATTCATCGCTGAAATTTGAATCAAAATTACTGTTATCTTTAGTGTCAAGTCTCTATTTCATGTTTTCTATAAATAAAAGTTTGTAAGCCCAAAAAATGAAACAAAATTTTTGATTCGTTCAACATTGCCAGATGGTTTTGAAATCAACATGACGACATTTTGTTTGCATTTAAAAGTGCATTGGGTAAATAAATTTGTCATTACTTTCTGTATCTTTGAAAAACAAATATTGAATTTGAATAACACAGTATTTTACTCACATTTTCTTTGTGTTTAGTTTTTACTTATGAAGTATTTTCCTCATTTCTATTTTTAGTTTAGCCTTCATAGCAAAATGGCTGAAACGTGTAATCGTTTTATAAATATGAGTTTTCTGTGAATATTGTAGAGCTATTTTTGATTTTTTTTTTAGTATAAAAAATTAGAGAGTTAATAGAACAACATTTTTCTTGTGCATATGTTTTGAACTTGTGTTGAAATCACCCAAATATGTTAAAATGTCAATTCGCTCAGTTGTTATCTGTTTTCTTCCGGTTAAACAAACCAGCCAATCCAGCTGGGTTTTCAAATGGATTGGCGATGGCCAGAAAGAACGCGGGCTCTGGGGACGAGATTGAGTCTTTTTTGCTAATGATATTCGATTAATGGAATAAATCTGTTGTGCTTTTCAATTCACAGAGAGAGAGAGAGAGAGACTGCAATGTAACTGTTTAAGTGTGTTTTTTGTGTACCTTTTTGTAGAGAGAACTACAGTAACAGCTCCCACCACCCACCTCCGATTTCATAGTATAGTACTAATAGCATAATACTTTCTTTAGACTCTCGATATTTCTCTCTTTGCCAAAATTATCTATGTAATTCAACACGTTCATAGCACAATCATACAAGTTAAATATAGCTAAATATAACCAAAAAATATACATATTGAAATGCAAATGAAAAGAACTGTTGTTGTTGTTGTTAGTGGAAAACCCGAGTTATAATCCGGCTTCGTTTTTTTCCTGCTCCGCCAGGTTACAAAACGCAGTTTTCGACAGCTAAATCAAAACAATATAGCGAGAAAGAAAAAATTCGACTCGGTCTTTGGCTTTCAAATTTACAAACTAGAAAAATGACTAATTTTTGCTGTGACTCGGTTGATGACGTTTATTGTCGCTGGTTCAAAGAGTAGAAATACTTTCTGAATCTCACACAGCTTTTTTTTTGTTTCAAGGAATCTTTTTATTTTCACTTCGAAACTTAATTTACTTAAATTTATGTTCGAAGTAATAAGACCTAAAGAAAACCCGAGTTCACGCAATTTATGCGTCTACTTTACTTAAAACCTTTGCACCTCTAAAATTCTAACCTAGTAAAATATCAAAAATGAACCCAAATGTAGATCTGTTGGTTTGCTTCGGGCAATCTTACCACGTAAAATATTTTTGTAAATTAAGTTATATAACTGTAATGTATGTGTAAAGTTAGTGGTGAAATACATAAAATAAACCGGAGTGATCACAGCTGGTTATTAAACTGTAAGGGGTAAGACATCTTAGATGTCTGAGACACAAGTCGATCACTGTCGGCTAGATGTGGTTGTTTACAGAGACCTTTCTTTAGCATCCCTGACCAAAACCTTTGTTTTACTAATTATAGAATTGTTATCAATCGATAAAATATTTCCTATTTTGCAACAGCACTAACCATAGAAAAGTATATCGTATTTTTATTAATATTGCAAAGTGGTACTCGTTTTCACAAATTAGAAACAAGAGTATTGATATCAAGTTTAAATCGTTACTGTAAAGTCATGCATACTTACAGGTATCTGAGCGACGGAAGAACAACAAACGTGCCATTCGATATCGATGAAATTTTGTTGTGAGACAGGTGCCTAGTGTGCGATTAATAATGGTAATTGAACTGAGTGGAGTGCGATTTGGTCGGAAATCATACGCGTGATTTCAAAATTGAACGAGCGCGCAGCGCGAGTTCGCTTTGAAGTCACAAGTATGATTTCAGACCAAAACTGCACTCCAATTAGTTCAATAACCAACTAATTATATCCATTCTGAAATCTCTTGCTAAAAAAAAAACAAAAAAAACAAAATGTTCCTGATCGTGTCACGCTCTTTGCATCATTTTTCCTGCAGGAATTAACATTGATTTCAGAATGGATATAATTAAGCATAGTATGCCATCAAATCTACGTTCTAATTTACTACAACGTTTCTCACAGATTTAACGGAAAAAACACAATCTGAGCATTAATTACTAACTTGTAAGTCGAGCAACAGTAGATTAGGTGAAACAATCAAGTAGATCTACGTTCTACTTTGTAACAAATGTCTCTTTTACCTGAGGCATGAGAATACAACCGTAACTTATATCTGGAAAAACCTAAGTTACATTTTATCAACGAGGAACAAATACAGGTTACCAAACGTGTACTGTGTAGTTCTGTATAAAAAACCTAATAAATGACTGGGTGAATTATCGTATAATTTTAAACTTTAATGCGCCATCAAATCGCAGCTACTGTCGAGCATTCAACGCATACTTTTAGCAGCGAATTGAAAAAAAGCGTTAAAAACAACGAAAAGAAGTAACGCTATTTCACGAGGGTTGTCTTCAGTGGCATGTTAAAAATATATATGTAAAACTCAATGAGATCTAATTTTTTTGTAGATGAAAGTATATAAAAATCACCCGAGCTTTCGCCGATCAACAGCATCATCAGGGATGAAAGAGAAAATGTATCCGCTAATGTTTTATACTAAAAATAAATTATACAAAAATGTACATAAAGCAGTGAAATATACTAAAAATAAAACAAGTTAAAAATAAAAAAAAACGACTGAATCAGCCGTATACCTCTCGGGAGAGTGTATGTAAAAGTGTGGTGGTAGTGAAAAATGCCAATGGGAAAATGATAAAAGAAACTGAGTTAAATCAATGTTAAAACAGAAGGTTAGCAACTCGCTCCCTTCCTCATGGGAGTTTAAAGTGGGTTTGAACTTTCTTATTTATTATGCTTCTTGCAGTTGAATGGGTCATTTTTGATTATAATACCTTTAGTGCCTGTTCCCTGGCGATCTAAGGTTTGACAACTACAGAAAAGGACTATAGAATTCATATCCCTATCCTTACAGCGTTGATTTTGTTTCCCTATTCACCTCTATACCTATACAAAAATTATTGTTAATGCCGCAGATAGAATTCAGAATCCTACATAAACACCTTTCCAAACAAGACATAACAGACCTACTTGCCGTCACGCTTAGAAACATGTATTTTTCATTCGATAATCAGGTTTTCCGCCTAAAAGATGTTTTACCCATGGGTTCTAGCATCTCTGGCATTCTGATCGTTCTGTTTATGGACAAAATAGAGACTATATATTGCCCTTTCCTCATATCTTTTGAAGAGGAACCAATCATGATTTTTCACCAGGGTGGGGGCCGAAAAGAAAATGGTGAGGTAACTGGAAAATATATTAGTTGTTTTGAGTGGGGTAATAAGGGTGGGGTAAAAAAAAATGTGGCCAATATTTAATCAGAATCACTTCCATGTATATAAATACGAAATAATTTAACATAAAAACCCTTGCCGGCGAGCCCCCAAAAGACTCTTTTTGGTCATAAACCACCAACCATGTTTTATCAATCAATTTTTCATTTATCTTCATTTTCAAAATCT
>JAPEIX020068113.1:0-11099 GCA_026122405.2 Zoanthus sansibaricus | reverse complement strand
TATACTAGGTGCAGAATAGGTTGTTATGAGAGTTAAGGAATAGCTACATCTCGCAAAGATAACATTTATTGGATAATCACTGATGTAAACATAACGTTTTCAAAGTACCAATAAATCAATATTGTTGTTATTGTGGTTATTATTGTTGACGTATTATTTATTGTTTAGTTGTAAGTTTCTTTGGCTACGAGTTACTTAAAATAACCATAGCTATTTCTTATCCATCGGACAAGAGTTCGATTCGAGACGTCACCGATAAATGGCGTCAAGTGTCTTACTTGTTGAAACTATTCCGTGAATACGCATGTCCAGATTTTGCTAGTAAAAACCTGAAAAGTTGCACCCTAAAATGCAAAAAATTTGCTAAAAATTTGCCAAAAATCCAAAAAGTTGCAACCTAAATTTTGGAAGTTGCTAGTAAGTGCTACTTATATTTCACTATATCTCAGATAAACATTAATCAAATGTTAAAGTTTCTAGTTAAACTTTGAACAAAACTATAAAAAATTGCCACTCCATTTCGAAAACTCGCTCACAAATATGGGCGTGTTTTTAGAAACCTGAACGGAACAAAACTTCTGATGGATCATTTGACGTCTTGCTGAACAGTATGTGGGATTACCTGAACAAAACAAATTCTGCGGAAAACAAAACAAACAGTCTGCGGAATGTATTCGATAATGCCTATAATACTATAAATCTACAACTCTCACTCTCAGTCTCTGTTCTCCATCCATACAATGTCTCTCACACGAGATCAAACTGTTACAGCCTCTTTCTATTTCTGTTATGGAATCGAAGCATAACAGAAGCTTCGCAAGGTAATCTTCAAGGGCCCTGTTTTGTTGTGAGTCAAACGCATTGGTCAGGCTGAGCCCCAAAAGCCCTTTCAAAAGAGGCAGAACTTGGTTGAATCAACAACAGTTCTTTAACAACCGAAGACAAGTGCGGGAGGGTGTCTTTGTGAGCTGCCCATCAAGTCACCTTGTCACCCTCGCAACTAAATGTCAGCCCATCAGCTGCTGATGCTAGTATTGAAAAAAGTTGCTCAAAACGCCAAATGTTGTTTAAAAGTTTCCAAGAACAATCTGGACATGCCTATCGGTGAACTCTATAAACCATTTGATCGACGTAGACACTTTATTACAAACTGCTCATATTCTAGCTATGGTACAGTCCATGTCAGGGTAGAATGCCTGAGAATAGGAAGATATACTTCATCAAAGTTTAAAAAATGTTCAAAACGCAAAGTATTAGAAGCAGCTAAGTGTATATGACCAGTTTTAAATTAAAAAATTATTACATTATTTTAAAATATGGTCGTACCAGTTTAGGGTCTGAAACCGGGATCTTAATTAATTTTTGTGTACCTTTTAAGGTCATTTTCAAACCCTTCCGTCGAGCACCCTACCCACTTATATATTATCTGCCTCCCGTTTCGAAACGTACGCCCAACAGCTGCTGATGCAACAAGAAGTTTGGAATACACATATAACAAACCCATTTTACGACTTAGCATGAAAACTGTGTGAACCACTCATTATGACTCGAGTGCACTTGAAATATTTAAAAGAATTTAAATCTCTTTAATGTTAAAATATTTGTTGTATATTGGCATAAGTACGACCTGATTGATTATGAAAGAAAGAACCATTATATTTTAATTTATATCTACATTTAGTATTCTTTCCATATCAGGTATTTCTTTATATTAGACTGGTTAAATTATTTAGCTGTTGTCAAAACGACCCTTGTAAAACTGATCTAAAACATTCCAATGATCTGTGGTCCGGAACTTACGGGAGAAAATCTACCAACAAAATTGTATAAAGTGGGCCCGCTTTAACAAAACCCTGCTGTGTAGAGCACAATTATCTAATAATACTAATAGTAATAATGCTCAAAAGTCTAAAATGAGTGTTTTTATATATTCAAGAAAAAGCGTTACAAAATGTTATCTTGTCCCATTTTAATCCATTTTAAAAAACAACGGTGTTAAATAATTGATAATAAAACAACCAGTCAATGCGGAATAAATTAGAGAAAATGTTGAAGATGAAACATCAAAGAAACCCCATGGTAAAAACACCATAACATTAGCGGACTGGCACAGAAACAAAGAAAGGCTCATTGTACTTGGTCTTTGTAGTGTTAAAAATTTTTCAGTAGCTTTTACTCTCCGACTGACAAAATCAGTGTAAACAAATAAGTTGTGCACTCGCTTGCTTTTATCAGAACGGTAACACTGATAGCTTTTTAACTTTTTTTATATTCCTGTTCAAATAACATCGCTGAATGCCCTTTAGAAATTGATCTGTCTTGGAAGTATAACAAAATCCGCTTGTCATTATGTCTGTCAATTCAACGTTGGCTCCTTTGTCACGTATGGCATTGTTTTCAGAGGCCCTCGAGCATGCTCAGTCAAGCGTCCCAAACTGAAAATTTATTCTAATCGTTTTTGCGTGTTGATACCAGTCAGATATTATAGCTTGCTTCTGTACAGCTAGGGTTTAACAAACTCTAGTCGTTCTCATAAACGTGCAAAGAGCTGAACACGCCATTAAAAACGCATAATGCCCGGGTACACGGCCTTTTTCGTGCCCGCGGCAAGTGAAAACTTGCTCTGCCGTATTTGTCATCTACCAGTTCGCGATGCAGTTCAAGTATCGATCTGTGGACATAGGTTTTGTGATTCTTGCTTGAATAGCGCGCTCACAGGCATGAGGTTAGTACAATTACCTTATCAATCTTTCACACAACATCTGGGTAATTTGTGTTCGAGTTGTTTTTGATCCTAAATCCCTCATGGTTTTAGACAAAACTTTAAGTGATTTCAGATAACCGTTGACAACGACGGTTTAGATTTTGGAATTTCTCACTCTCCGTACTCTTCATTTAAGAGCACAATGTGGCTGTAATTACCTGTGTAAAGTAACCCAAATTTCATCTCGGAAATACTAATGTTTTGGACTAAAACTAGTTTGAATAACTGCTCAAAATCTTGTGACGAGTGCTTTTCACAGCTCTATCGATCAGACAAGTTCATTCAAGTACCGGGGTCGTTGTACGAAATAAAATCTCATTTTGCATACAAAGACAAAAACATTGTAAATTTTAGGAACATTTTTCAAAATACTTTGGCTTAAATCAAGTTTGCGATCGTTGCAAATACTTCAACTAAAATAATGTTTATCCGGTTTAGTAAAAACTTTGCTTCTTCTTCTCTGCGTTACTCGTGATCTTCTCATTTAGAAATCGGTATCACTATTTGTTTTCATATAAAAAATTTGAAGAATTTTGATTTTTTTTACAAAACAATTTAAGTAAATTACTTGATTTTAAAGATTCTTAGAAATTGTCCTCAAAGTATGTTTACTGATTGCAGAGTCTGATATATTAAACTTAGAGTAATTCATCGGGTCACTGATATTGTTACCAATGTTGGGATAATAAAAAGGTTATTATATCACGTACTTTCAGAAGATGGGCTCTGTGTGTTTTCTGGAATTATTATCACTGTGGAGAGGCCATTTTTCTTAAAAAGTTGTTTTCAGTTCACTGATATTTCTCCTACAGCAAACAAAAACGAGTATTTTTTGTCGACTGAATCACATGAAAATATTTCCAAAAATTAAATCGCAAATGCTACTTTTCATAAAAGTGAAGAAATTAAAAAAGGAGCGGTTGTGTTGAGCTTTCCTTCAACTCTAATACTTCATCTTTATGGAAATAAATCATTGTGAATATAATATCTTGGGAATATTTAGCAGATTGTGGGAAAACTAATGTGACAGTAATGATACAACTACAAGGGTCCACTACAAGAGTTCATCTTGATTTTGTAGAATATTTGACGTCTTCAAAATATGCTATGTTAATATATATTTGGGAACGTTACTGTAAAGCTATTCATTCTAAGAAAAAGATTAAAAAAAACGCACTTGAACTAGTGTTTGTTGAGATTCGATTGTGTACTTAATAATGCGAAAACCGAACAGCTCACTTTTTAAATATTTCACCCCGGCATTTCCTGTTCTCACAGAAGATTTGAACAAAGAAATATTCATACCCTTCTTTTATCAACTTGGTAATGTTGCGGTTATCGAGTAATTATAAAAGAGTAGAATAAAACATTTGAACGGCAGTTGGATGTGTTTGAAAAAAAAATTCTATAGTGCTTGCGATATTCTAGATTATTCATATCTCAAAAAAAGCTTTTCCTCTGTTTTAAAGTTCCAACACAAGGTACTGGAGGTGCATTCGCCCACGGCAACGCGGTTTCTTTCGTTAATTTGGATAAGTAGATGTTAACTGTGTCACAAGACATTAAAATCTATTTCCTGTAGAGCCTGAATGAAGCTCTCCATTGGATAAAAATACAAAAGAATTGAAAGCACAATCAATAAAATGAACTGTTGTGTGTTCTGTGAAGTTTTGTGTGATGAGAACATTCTGCTCCAGGGTGGCGGGTGTTTTTCACGTCTTGTTGGGATTATAAAACAAATTATAAAAAAAATTCTCACATATCTGTTTTGCTTTACTCTAGTTAGAATTAAAACGAAAATTTTATAGGTTGATAGGATACCATAAACATTTCCTAACGAGAAAACATGCTAATGGAACCGTTTAGTGAGTATATTTGATACCATGTGTCAGTGGTACGGTAATGCTTTACATTTGAAATACAAACCACCCACGGCCACACGCAGAGAATCTGCGTATACGGGTATGTCAAAGACTCTTTACAAACAAGAATTCACCCTGTGGTAGTTTTATGGTACAAATAGCCGACACACAGTTTTAATTTTCTAATATAATTCGTTTTAATAACATTTCTATAAATCCTTTAATCTTAAAAGTATTTTTATAACGATCGCATACGTGAGGATAATTGTCTATTTTTTTTTCGGTGAAATTTTATCAGATTCAAAGATTTTTATTTTGGCTATTAGTATTACATACTTCACATTTTAAAAACATTTATGCCTTGTTTAAAATCATTGAAGGAAAAGCAAAAGAATATAGTTGCAAAAAGTAAAAGTTGTGCATGTGAGATGCATTGGTAGCCTTGTGACCTCTCAGGAATAAGCGAACGAGCTTCCCAAAACCGCTTTCAATCGTTGATTTGCGAAGTGTTTATCACCGTACGAAGAGCACAATAACTTCTCACGCAACAAAAAAAGACTAATTTAGTAATTATAAAGTTAGTTTTGCCATTTTGAGAGCAAATAGTTTGCAATACACTTTGTATTAAACTCAAAATAATTGTTTCACCTTGGTTACACACACTTTACAAGTAATCTTCATTTCAGTAGTGTTTTTGTTTGTGATGTGAGAAATAATTTTTTCAAAGCTAGTAAGATTAAACGACATTTTTGACAAGCTCGATAATCATTAATCTTTTAAAATTGCTAATATTGGCCAATGTATTGCTTGGGATCACGTTGCGTGTCGTGTTACTCTGGTTTTTCGACTGATTTATTTTATAAGTACAAAGTATCTGTTTGGCTATTTCTTTTGGTGCTATAAAGATCAAAGTTTGGCCTAATACTCATTACTCATTTTTTGTATTGGAAATCATTTTTATTCAGATTGATGTCAACTAAATTTTTGTATGCCACGGTTTGGAATAGACTTTAAACCTTGTTTCATTCACAAAGTTTCTAATAATAAAAAAGGTCTTTTATTAATAATACTTAAGATTATTACGGAAGCGCATTTTAATTTTTCTAAATTAAAAATCACAAAATCTTCATAAATTATATTTTTGTATCTTACAAAAACAAGAAAAGATATTATTTCATCAGCGTCCTTTCATATTAATTACAAAAAAGTGTGTTTTTGCCAAGCCTTTAGCAATTTTGGTCAGTAGATGTATGAACACAGCATCAGTCGGGGTAATTCAGTTTTACCAGCACCAACATGTCCTTCGTCTTTGTTCATTCACGTTTCTGTTGCTGCGATATTAATGGTGATGTCAAGAAGATTAAAAGCAGCGTTTCTTAAAATAGTTAGAGACTATATAATAAAGTAAAGATCAGCTGTCGCTACTCTGATTCTGTGTTTTACACTCCATTTCTTAATAGTTGGTTGTTTTATCTGCTTTTACCGTAAGTTTGTTGGTGTCTTATACTGTTTTCTGGTCTTCGTGTAGCTTTTTTGAAATTCGTTTGGTTTGTCTTTGACTTTGAATTTGAAGGTTTGGATTAGTTGCGTCTCTGGGTCTTCAAAGTTCTACAATTCGTTAATTGCAGGTGAAGACTTAATCCGGCGTACGTTTCTTGCTTGTTTTCTGCTGTTTTCGGATACAGAATTGAAAGAAGAGTGATTTCCATCTTACTCTCTATAGGAACAATTCCGGTTTTTCTATAAGTCGTTCGATCTTAAGTGGTTGGTATATTCTTCTTTCAATAGTCAAATGTCTATCTTGCTCTCAGTAACAAAGGAGATGGAGATTATGGAAAATGAGCAATTAAAGATGAGCCATTTCGAATGCTTTTCAGTTTTCGTTTTTGAGAAAATTTGCATATCTAAGGACAATTTGTTTTTGAGAACATCTTTAGAATAACTGCTGCTACAGCAACTGAGTTTCATCTTCTTCAATTATGGACAGCGGAGCCAGTTCGTCTCATTGTTAATACTATCATTGGTTTCTAATTCATTGTTTTGGGGTTCTTGTTAAAAAACGGAACTATCTTCATTTTCTTTGTGCTTTTAGCTTTAAATTTTTCGAGATAGCTGAATATATGAAAGTTGTTTTATATTTTGCACTAGTATTTCAATAATATTGAGTAAATTATTGATTAGTTTTAAATAGGTACGTTTAACTTGATGAGGAGTTTCGGGACCTCGTTCAAATTGACAAATATTTATTCGGTCGAAGAAAATGCGGTCGATATTATTCCATATCACTTAGTCCAATGAATATCACTACTTGAACACTCGTAATAAACTGATTTCATTAATTCATTTATTTAAACACTACTAACAATTCTTTATCATAGTTATATAGAATCGAATCCCACAAAAACGAAGCGGCAAAAAACAAGATTATTTTAATATTATTAATATACAACATGCACGATGTACGAAACACGAGGCCAAAAGAAGACATAATATCAATTTAAGAAATTTTAAAAAAATAAAATTTCAAACAAATTATAAATTCATCGAATGTTATTGTCTTCCTACATTTTTCGTTTCTAGTTTGTGGATGTAATCTTATTTTAAAAAGACAATATTTTCAAAAGTGAACATTTTGGCGTTTTTCATATTTTTATTTGAATTTTATTATGTATAAATGCTTTTAATATTTCTCAAGTGTTTTCTACAAATAAACAAAGCAGTACACAAGCGGATATAAATAGACTTGCAACTCTTACCCAATGCAATGAATTAAACATCAGGTGAAATTGCAAAAATAATAACTAAATATGTGTTATTGTGTGATGAGAATCAATTTCATTTAGCGTTGAATTCTGGAATACATCTCAGATCATTTTGGTTTTGAAAAAAAAAATTACTACCATGATTTGCATATAGATGTTGGTTGGATCTTCGTACGAAAACATTTACGAGTGTTACAGAAACACTGACTTAGATTCCCACAACTAACAAGCGGCCGAACATAATCGAGCCGTATTGATTGATGCCTTCGCCTTAGAAATTGTAAGCGGTAAGCAATTTTTAATATAACTTCATTGTAGACATTTTATTCCAAGAGAAGATTTAACAAAATAAATGTCTTTCTCTGTAAAGGTTCTAGAGGTGATTTGTGGATGTTTAATTGCTGGTGACTTGCATAAAATAAACAAATAAACAAAGTTACTGTTGTAAAATATGTTCTTTTGCTTTACGATCCTTGAAAGACGTCGTCCGTCACATTTCGAGCGTAGCCGGATCTATTTCTAATGGGTAACAAATATTAAAGTTTATTTTCTTTCTTCATTCAGGAGCGGTCATTTAAGATGTCCTGTGGATAGTTCAACCATTGATTATGCAAATGTAAGTGAAAGACGAGAATTTTAAAGAAAACGAAGTGTGCTTATTATGCTTCCAGAACGGTACTAAGCAATTTTATCTTTTTACCTAGACAACGCGAAGAAAAAAAAACGGTTTGAAAATCTTTAAAAAGATTTAGCGAACAGTATGTTTTGGTCCAAGTTGACAAGGGAACAAGTGGAGGAAACAGACTCACAATTAACGCCTAGAAACGTCCAGAATTTGGCTGTTCTTCACTATTTCAATTTGCAAGATAAATAGGGTATAGATTGAGCAAGTATTTCTCAACAACATTATGGTATTAATAAATGATTTCCGTTATACGCTTAGCTTTTCATTGATGTTTACTTATGAAAGATGTCGATATTTTTTTTTGAAACAAAAACATTTTCATTATAAATTTTAAATAGAAAAACAGATCAGTTATTTAATTTACTTTTCTTCTTAGCAGAGTTTCATCGCTATTTTTTAATTTAAGCGTTGTTCAGTATGTTATCAGATTCTCTCCAATTTTTAAAAACGCTTTCTCCTTGCTGACAGCTACTCTTTGTTGCAGAGTAGCACAAATCCTTGTTGGGTGTTACTACTACCAGTCATTTTTTAGTCGCAACGGCATTTTTTAAAAGAAAAATAGAGAACAAGTTAAGAACCGACCAACTGCATTGATGCCAAAGTCTTTGGATTCGTGTTTTATTGAATAAAAGTACTCCGATAAAAAAATGCAAAGTTCAGGTTATATTTAATAGTTTTTAATCAAACTAGAATTTAACTTTACTTCGATAAAAACGCAGCATTTAATTAACCTTAACTATATACTTTCTTTGATATTTTTATGTGAAATCTTCTTATGATTAAAGACGCAAAAAACTAAGAACGGAAATTGAAAGTTTAATGTACCAAAAAGCGATGTGTGCGGACAGATCATAAATGTCATAACAGTGCTTGCTTTTAGAACATGCAAGCAGATTTCCAGAACATGTTCAAACGCAGATCCCAGCCTTGATTATCAAAATAAGGTTTTTCAGCGTTAATAGGGACAAAATGTTTTAAGTTCAAGGTCAAAAACAAAAAAAAAACATATTTTGATTACTTATTCCAAAATCAGGTTCGTTTCAGCCAATCGTTTTCCTTTTAGTTTCCATAGCTAGTATATGTAAGGTCAAGGTTGGTGAAACAATTCTGACATTGACGCATTGCAGATTGTATCGCGTACACAGATTGCGAACACTTGAGATCTCAGTTTTCCTGTATTCCATACAGGCAGATGAACATCGTAAGTGATTTTCAAATTTTAATTTTAAAAAAAACAAATTCGTAAAATTAATAATAACTGTGTGCATCATTGCGCATGTTCGAATCTTGATTGTCAACGTTGAAAAATCAGTTCTTCAGCTCGATTAAAACTGTGAATAAATTTTGTCAAACACAAAAGCTTGAACTTGCATTGAGACAAAATTCGTTTTTGGTTTGCACTCACTGACAATTGTAATAATTATGATTTTTAAATTCCATATTTCTCACGCTTCGATATATTTTTCAGAGTTTAAATTTTGACTTTTTGTGCAATGTCGTCTTTGTCGATCATCGCTAGATCTGACTGACAACTTCAGTAGAACTTGGCTGTTGCATGTTTTAATTGCTTCTGATTTAATGAATATGTTATCAGTTCCACTTAGTAAATATATATCATTCTTAAAGAAAAAGAAATAAAGTGTTTTGAACGTAATAATGACCTTTAAGATCCATCCTTGTTCTTTGGACCCCTTAAATCGGTGGAATTTGTTTTAATAAAAAATCAGCCAGGGCTTGTTCATACTTTTTTTTTAAATTTGAAACACTCTCGGCCTATGGAGTTTACTAAATTAGTTCTTTAAAAAAGAATGTATTTTACCACTAAAAATTGCTTTTTTTGCTTTTGCTTTGGTCTGAAAGCCAAAATTCGCCTTTTATGAATTGTGAACGTGTTGCAACTTTTTGGAGGGAAGGGTCGATTCGTTTGACTTGTGTACATAAACCCACGCGACCTGTTCACATAATAAACGCACTTGCTATCAGGTGGTTGACATTCTTGCAGTATAACATGTGTTTGATAGCAGTTACTGGTATATGACTCGGTAACCGTCACTGTTTTTTCATGTACCCTGTACTCTTCCTAGCTCTAAAACTATAATCATTATAAATGTAAAAAAAATGCAGAGTATTGAGTACAAATAAAGATGATTGATTGTTACTCTCTCTCTCTCCTCAATTCTTAGTTTAATTTGTCCCAAACTCTTTAATTATGGGATGGTTTTACCCTTATCACAAAACAAAATAAGATGAATTATTCTACTCGTTAACCTGTGTTGTAGATTTACGCAGATGACGTGACTAACCAGATGATTATGTCGTTAAACGTGTATTGTGATAATTACCAGTCAGGATGCAAGTGGAAGGGCCAGCATAGAAAGCTTCAGGTAATATTGATATCGTATTAACCCTATCGTCAGTATAGTTAAGGTATCAATGCCCAGGGGAAGAGTTTTCACTGTTATGTAAAATATGTTTGTTTTAAAGTCCCTATATCGCAATTTTTTTAATCTTTAAGATGAAAACTATTGTAATCTATGAACTTAAAATCTACGAAATCGAATAACGGAAGAAAATGTCTCCACCTAAGTATGCTTTTTAATTAAAAAAACTTTAATAATTTGACCGAGCGGCAGGGGACTGCTCCCTGTGACGTAGCAGGAGTAAGAATCCTTCGCTTTCATTAGTGTTTTACAAGGAAAAACGTGACAAAGAACTTAAAACTGCATTTCTCTGTTTAAGGCTCACTTAAGGGAATGCAAGTATTTGGTGATCGATTGTCCAAAGCTTTGCGGACGACGTACAACAAGAAAGAAAATGGACGAACACATAAAAAAGGAGTGTGCTAAAGGGAGAGTCACGTGTCCCAGGTGCCATCGAGAGATATCACGTGACCAAGCTCAGGTACTTCAAGATTTTTATAACTGAATAGAAATATTTGAGTGCTGGAATGAAGAGAGAGAGAGAGAGAGAGAGAGAGAGAGAGAGAGAGAGAGAGAGAGAGAGAGAGAGAGAGAGAGAGAGAGAGA
>JAPEIX020068058.1:0-11100 GCA_026122405.2 Zoanthus sansibaricus | reverse complement strand
TTTCCAAAAGTAACTATTTTCAGCTATTACAATAAACTCTATTTCTAAACTTATGAGTCACAAACTATTTTGAAACTGATGAGTCACAGTTCTAGAAAATTCTTGAAACATCACATTGGGTGACATTGACCTTCGCGAACTTTCCGGATAATTCTGATCCTTGTAACAGGTTTCTTTATGAGCCTCCTCGCCTTGTACCTTCAGATAAACTGTACTCTATATATACAATGCCTTGTTTTTTGTATTGTTTAAAGACTGTAATATGTAATAACTTTATTTTGTCACGAGTAATGTTAAACTTAAGGGGACTCTCTACCCAAGACCTTTTTCCGCTACTTTTAGTGATACTTTTGATATCTCCGTCACTATTTTGAAATGTGAGAAATCCGACAATCACATCACAGATTGAATAAAAAGGAAACCTCTTGAATATATGAGCTTTTTTGGATAAGATTTGAGCTTTTGTAAATCTAGTTTTTTTAAGAGAAATTTGAGATAGGGAGAATTTTTGTAAAGTTTAAAAATTAATCTTGGGGTTAATATTTGGTAGAAAACAGCCAAACCGCCCCCTAACGAAAGTTGCACTTTCGCATGGTCTCATTGTTTTAGTTCTTCCAGTTCTATATATGATCGATCTCCCTTTGAACGAGAGAGAAATAGATTGACTTTTTCTCAATCTACGTCACGGTCAGCGAAAGGGTTTGACCAAATAAATGTAAAGTATTTTTATTTCAAAAATTCGTAAAAAAAATCATGTTTTGTTCAAATTAAAATATTACTTCGGGGATTTCCTTTAAAAAATATGTACGTTACAGGCACTTTAAGCAGGGATCGATAAAATCTTGAATTCTTGCTTTCCCGGGACAACTTTCACCCTACCCAAGCACTTGGGGGGCTTGTATGAGCACTTGCTCATCGGGCAAGTGACTATGAAAAGTTACTTGACCGACCTCAAAATATACTTGTCTCTGAAGACCGGACGGGGATTTTGTCGAGCCCTGTTTAAGATAACCAAAAATCAAAAGAAGTATCCGGGTAAAAATGGCCAATGTAGCCGGTTAATTTTGCCGGCTGCCACCCATTAGGGAAAACCCTGCAACAAGAAGAGCACCGACTGCACCGCGGATCTCCAAATAGTTCAGTCGCAGGTATCTTAAGCTTCACTGATTCCATTTTACGTGAATGTAACAAGAAACAGTTTTAACAGTAGCTTTTCAGGATTTTTATCGGCGGCCGTTAGCGGAGTATTTGCCACTGCTACTCTTAAAAATTCGCTAGTGAATGTAAACAAAAATCTTTACCCCAGTAAAAGCAATTAAGTTGTGAATTTTGGTACGACAGTTTGGAACAAACAACGCATGGCGTGAGCACAAATGTTAACGTTGAATGCCCTCTAAGCCTATGTCGCACAAATGTTAACGTTGAATGCCCTCTAAGCCTATGTCGTACAAATGTTAACGTTGAATGCCCTCTAAGCCTATGTCGCACAAATGTTAACGTTGAATGCCCTCTAAGAATATGTCGCACAAATGTTAACGTTAAATGCCCTCTAAGCCTATGTCGTACAAAGTAAAAAACATAGCAGACAGAAAAGCCGAAAATGATATCCGTCGATTGTAACATAACGGAGCAAAATTTCAAAATCAAAACTTTAGAGCTAAAAACACCTTATTGATTTATTCATGTTTTAAGCAGAAGTAAATATTATTAAATATATAAGAAATTAATGAAAATAATTTTTTTTTGCAATTAGAACTTAAAGTAGATTTCTTTTAGTAGTCCAACGGATTTCTTTATTGTAATCGCTAAGAGAGAAGTTTAATGACCATCTTGGTTCAAAATTTGAATTTTGAAAGTGGGCGGACCTAACGCTTTTATAGTGCGGTTTCTTGTTTAAGTTCAAATTTGAACATGCTTTTTCATATTCTGAAAACGAGGTGATTGTCTTCCAAATTATTTTATGAAAACAGAAAAATGGCGAAATATACAGTACATGGCATACTTGTCTTCCATTGAAGGCTTTAACAATTCTTTTGTCTCATTAGGATCAAGTTTCTCAGCATATCAAAACTATTACCATCAGGCTGTACAGAGTAGATATTACCAGACTCTTGCTGCACAGATAGAAACCCAAACTCGTCCAAACCAATGATTGTTACAACTTCTTCCGAGTTTCCACTACTGACCGTCACTTGGGCATTGCTGAAAAGAACAACAAAAGAATTTAAAGTAACTTGCACTCGCAGAAGGACCCATACTGAAGCCACAAATGCAACAATTGACCACAAATATAATAAAAATCGACCGCAAATGTAATAATTCTTTCTTTCTTTATCTTCTGTTGGAACCCGAGCTTGTTTGCTAGCTATGCCATGCTGATAAGGCTGAAAAGGACCGGAACAGCTGTCCATGGCTGCTAACATTCACTAATTAACAATTAGACCTCGAGGACGAATGGACTATTCAAACTCGTAGTCCATGAGGCCGAGAGATCTAATTGTTTTTCGAATAAACCTACTAATCGGTCAAAAAAGGATGTAAAAATTAAATTATCAATGAAATCGTCTGTATTATAGCAAAACAGGCCATAAACAGAGCTCGTTTCTATTTTGATCCGCCATCTTTTCGCTACTCGATGACTAGTACTATTAAACCACTGATAGCATAACCAATCAAAATGCAGGGTTTGCATTAGTCCACTAGTAGGTTTATACTAATACTTATTACCTCGTGTGGGAACCTGAGCTTGTCTGCTAGCTATGCCATGCTGATAAGGCTGAAAAGGACTAAAACAGCTGTCAATGGCTGCTAACAGTTAGGCACAGTTTTCGGCTTTGTGATCAAGTTTTGATGCAATGATCTCAACAAACGTGGCACAAAGGCCCATATTAGTGGCTTCAAGTTAGTTATTTGCACGCATGTGCTATTATTTCTTGATATTTATACACAAGCAACTCCTACAAGCATTACACTTGCATTTTCGGTTACCTTCTGTGGGAAGCTGAGATTGGCTATGCTATGCTTGTGATGCTCAAATATATGTTGCAGTTAACATTCAGGCTCACAATAAGCTTTCATCATGAACACAATAATTACACGCATCATATCCCCACCACTGTCACCATAATTATGATCATCATTCCCATCAGCATCATTATCATAATCAAAATCATTACGGACATCATCATCATCATCTTCACTATCACATCATCGTTACCATCATCATCATTTCTATTTTTATAATCACCACCACTATCGTCACCACAAACGTCAAAACTATCATCATCATCACCACCATCATCACACCACCACCATAATTATTCCCATATTTATAATCACCAATACCATTATTACTACAAACATTGTCGTCAACACCATTATCAATACCATCATCATCATCACCATTACCATCACTATCCCCATATTTATAATCAGCAACACCATTACTACAAACATTGTCGTCAACACCACCGTCATTATCATCACCACCATCATCACACCACCACCATCATTATTCCCCTATTTATAATCACCAACACCATCGTTACTGCAAACACTGTCGTCAACACCATCATCGTTACCACTATCACCACCACCACCACCATCATCATCATCATCATCATCATCATCACATTCATTATCATTACGATTACCACTGCCCAAACAACTACCATCACCACGGTTTTCCTGACAAAACTTCAACAAATATTGACATAAACTTGACAAATTGGATTGTCAGAGCTATTTATTTTAACTTTTGTTTAAATCTGACAGTATCAATCTCACCTGTGCAGCCATCGCGTGTAATATCTTTCAATAAATGGACTGCTGCCATTAGCCTGGAACTCAGTAATAAGCTGTTCAATATTTGTCAAAGTTCTGGCTAATAACCGTTCAGTAGAGAGTAGCTCAAGACAGCAACCATGCTCTCTATTGAACTCTTGAATAATATCATTGATGCAAACGGTTGGTTTTTGATTTGACAAATTTATACCCATACCTGTAAGTAAAAGGAAATCAAAGTTTTATGTACTAGATATTGCATAACACAACGAAAGTAATAATATTTGTGACCTTCCATATTAATTTTCTTGAAAAGAAGAATTAATAATATTCCATCGAACATTTGAACCAGCTGATGAAACAGTCTAAAGGGACCGTTCGTTTTGTTGTCTTGAAGAGTAGAAACGATTGGTGTTGTTCATTCTAACTTTTGAGCCAGCTGATAAATCTCTTTAAAATTATTCTTCATTTTCTTTGCCCTGAGGAGTAGAAACTAACAGCGTTTTTCACTTTAATGTTTGAATCATTAAATATGAAACTTTCCAAAATGTCTACTTATTCTCTTTGCCATGGGAGGAGGTAGAGGAAGTGATGGGGTGCTGAAAAGAATTCTAATTGGAAACAATATTTAATATTTACATATTTATTTACATATACACTGGACTAAGTTCAATCCCTCTAGCACGGTGCTAGAAAAATCACTACCCTATCCAACCTTAAAATTATCGAACGCACTTCACTAATCTATGATTACTACTAGTAAATACTGATAATATATTAATGACTGTGTGCTAGTCACACTTATTGCAATCTTGGGACTGAATTACAAGGACACGGCTCTAAGAGGTGACCGAAAGCATGTGAAAGTACCTCTGACTGCCGCTATATATGGTCCACGCATGACCTCGGAGCACAGCAACACAGCCAGTTGGTATCAGCTGTGACTGAAAAAAAAAACGGAGTGCCTAGAAAAAAACCTTGAAGTCAAGTTGAGATTGACCAATAACTCACTCCACATCCTGATGCCCAGTACACCAACCTGACTCCCATTCAACCCTGTCTTTTAAGTATAATTAAGCCTTCAAGGAGAAAAAAAAGAAACAAATTGCTTTTTCAAAATACTAAACATAGTTTCCATGCAATTAGACTGAGTTTTCACAAAACGCAATAATAAAATTACCAAGTAAGCTTAAAAATTTATTAGTCACCTATTACTGCAGTGAATGAGTTATTAACAACTGATGATGAAACAATAACTCCTCCTAGTTTAACGTTCCTTCCATAGTAGATGTCATTTGGCCACTTCAGACGTAGATCAATACCCTGCAAAATGGCAAAACGTGATTAGTCAAAACTTTAGGAATGACAGTTCACAGCAGTGGCTAATTGTCTCCATTTACTGAAGTTCTGTAGTTTGACCAGATTTTTTAGAAATTACTAGCGTTTTGCTAGTCCCAATGTTTTTTAAAGCCGCTGGATAAACTTGTGCATGTGTTCCAGAACAGACAAATATAATAAAAACGTTTTTAAGTTTCTGACTCGTTATCATTCACATTTTAAACGTCTATTTTTCATGCTTGCATGTATTAGTCTGGCTTCTATATATAATAGTTATTGATTAAAATTTTAAATCAAAGAAGTTTAAATAATTAAGATCTGGTTTAAAAAGGCACTATCTGAAGTGGTTTAAGGATTTTGCTAAGAAAGGATTTTTAGCAACCTTAAGGTGAAACCAAAATATGATGAGAAACTTGGATAAACCTCATAACCTGCAAAGCAAGCAAATAGCTTAACTGGAGAAAGCCAAAGAACGTACATTCAGAAAAAAGCCAAAAAAGGTGGAATGCGCATAGGAGAGATGGAAGGGGGATACTGCCAAATGTATATATATAGAAAATAAATGTATGTGCCACTGCAAAGGTTATGATTTTTAATAAGTTTTCGTTTAGTATGGAGTATATATAGGGTGTTTGCGTCTGGAAGTGGGTATAATTACTTTCACAAGATAGATCAAATGGTTGAAAATTATATCTAGAAGCCAGGAAAGCAGAAAATTTAATGCCGTTCAAAAATATAGAAACAATCGTGGTTTTGTTTAGCTACGCTGTGCTAGTGTTCTCAGTATTTTCTGGAAAACAGCTAATAATAATAATAATAATAATAATAATAATAATAATGATGGAACTTATGTATATGCGCCTTACAAATATACAATACAATTTATTACTATATACAATGCTCAAAATTTAAATTGTAATAATAAAAGTAATCAATTAAACTAATTATAAAAGGTCTTTAATTTCTTTTTAAAATAGTTCAGTTGTCCGTTTGTCTGATAGTGATGTGCAAGGGAAGTGCGTTCCAAAGTTTTGGTGCTGCAAAGGAGAAGGATCGATCGCCAAATTGGTTTGAAGTTCATGGAATATTTAGTAGAAGTTCACTGTTAGATCGTAGACGGTAAGATGACTTCTGCTTAATGTAGATGTGTTGTCCATATACTCAGGGGCTTGACAGTGTACCGCTTTCAAGATGCGGCGTATTATTTTGAAGATAATGTGAGATACAACAGGTAACCAGTGAGATTCCATAAGCAAAGGGGTTACGTGATAATATCTCGATGCTTTATAGGTAAGTTTTGAACTCTCTGTAGTTTAGCTAATTGGCATTTTGGAACGCCGTAGAGCAAACTGTTGCAATCGTCAATGCAAGTAGTAAAGAAATGAACAAGCACACAATTTTTTCCGTAGTTCTGTTGATGTTATGTAGGTGGTACTTTGACGTTTTGCAGATCTTGTTGATATGACAGTTAAATGACAGTTTGTCATCGAACCAGGCTCCTAAGTTCTTAACAGGACTATCGCTAACTAGGATTTCAGAGTCTTCAACAGAATTGCAGTCAAAATTGATCTTAGCTAATGGTTGTCTTGTACCTATGAGAAGAAAGTCCGTCTGGGCTTCATTTAGCTTTAGTTTGTTCTGAAGCATCCATTGTTACACATCGTTAATGCAGTTTTGCGTGGCAGTTATTGCAGAGACTTGGTCTGGGCTGTTGTGAGGTCGGAAAGCAAGATAAAGTTGAGAGTCATCTCATAGCTGTGCATATCAGGCAGGTGGCGTTAAATGATGTCAAATAGACACTTTGTTTAAATTGTGAAAATTAGCAGTCCAAGACAAGATCCTATTGGCTATTAATTTTTAGAAGAATAGTGATTTGGGGTATTAATTCTAGTATAGGGTAGTAAAAAATCAACTGAACTATCTCTGGTATAGTCTATAAGGGTTGCAGGGCCCCAGTGGCACATCCCCATTCCAAAATTTCTAAAGTACCATCCCCCAAAAGTTCTTTATACCTACGCTTTCCCTCCATTCAGCACATGATTTGCAGGCCATCGACCATCTGACAATCCTAACTTACCTCGTAGCCATCAAGTGATCGAATTGCCTCAACCACGGCAAGAGAAGCAATGTGCTGAAGGAATGGTAAACGAGTTCCTAGCTCAGAATTGACTTTAAGCCTAACCATCAAAGAGAACATCATACAACCAAGAGGAGAAAGCCACGCATTGCCACCACGGCCTGTTATGTAAAGTAAATCAAAAGAAAGGCAAACTAAAAATTAAGCTGAAAATTAAAAAAGAATGGTATAAAATTGTTTCTTGCCTATAAAGTTGCTTACTAACTCGCTAAATCCTTTATCTGTCAAGATGCCCATTAAAATGGCGCTTATTAATAATTTCTTTACTAAGTCCTTGATTTGATCCCCAGCTCTGTCAAGATTTGAGCTTTTGTGTGACCTTTTTTCCGCCACAGATCATTCAGTTTTCTAATTTTAAAAGGTTGGTAAATGAGTATACCATTGTCTGCTGAGAGCTAACCTGTGATGGATTAGTGTTTATTCCTGGGGAAGTCAGAGAACCTCATCCACTTAACAACACAGATATCAGAGGTACATGTTATCTCCATAAGCCACTTGTACAGTAAAAGTACTTAGCTTATTCTATAGATATAACAATTCCTGTATTGTTACGTTGAAGTGCTATAATTAAATATTATGTTTAAATTTATTTAAATTATTATAAGACTAATACAAACAATCAGAAAAATTGGAACTTAAGATGTTTTTCTTTCAGTTGCATAAGACCTGAAGGACTGAATACATTGGATCTGGGCCACTTAAAAACTGTTAATTTATATTTTTCAATCAGTAAGTACAATTTAAAAAAGGAGAAATGAAGCAAAATCTTCAATTTCTTTTAGTATTAATTTGTACTTCAGGCTAATTAAAAAACAAAATTCCCCGACTCATCTAGCAACAATGCTGTGAAACAGTATGAAAATCGATACTGCTCGTGTTTCCACCTAAGTACAAACTTGTTTTGCAACAGAGTCTGAATTACTTCGTTGCAGTTGAGTGAATCCAGACTTCTTATTGGGTAATTCGACCAAGAGATTGCTTGCGACGTCATCTTGCAGCGAGAAAGTTTATCTTTGATAATATGTGCAGCATGTAGTCGTTTTGTTGCGAGAGGTTAAATTTCTTCTCTCTGTAAAAAACTTTTTCAACCTGCAACAGATTATTTTGATGCAAGATAAGTTAAAACGTGGGTGGAAAAATGTGTAGCGTCATTTTTGAACCTGTTTTGTAGCAATGTTGCAAGAAGAGTTAAGGGGATTTGTTGCTCGTATTACCGTACCTTAAAACACTAGTGTACATAATTTAACTTTAACTAGCTACCCTCTGATATAGAACTTTAGCAGGAATATTGCAGAATTCGGAAGAAAATCAGCTTACTGCTGATTTTAACCTGACGTCATGGTGGCCAGGTTGGTGTTCTTTAACAAAAGAAAATTTTGGTTATTTCTATTGTTTGGGACGCCAATATGGTTGCTACGTCAACTGTCTTTTGTGTCTCTTGGGATTGTAAAAAAAAAACAAATATAAATCAGGCTCAGATCCAAGATGGAGCATAGAAAGTATAACCCCCACCCCCCTCATTCTTGGCAGATCAATGATTTTTCAACTCTCGTTATAGCGGACACCCTGGGGACCGTCATTTAGTGTGGGTAATAGCAGGTTGTCTGTAATAGCTGGTTGTCTGCAAGGCGAGAGTTGACTGTATTAAGGATGACCCGCTATTACAGACAATCCGCTATTACAGACAACCCGCTATTATGGACACTAAATGACAGTCCCCAGGGTGTCCGCTATAACGAGAGTTGGCTGTACACAGTCACTGCAAAGTTCAAACTTCAAAAAATCTAAATAAATCTATATGAACCATTCAAAAAACATGTTAATAATTTCTAGATGGATCTAAATAAAATAATTTCCAGATTATATACAATCTAGAAAGTCATTTTCACTACTGAAAACTGGAATAAGCTAAGGGAAACTATGTCATTTTTAATGTTAACAATGAAAAACTAACATCATTAATAAATGAAATTAAAGTTAATTTAAAATTAATAAAAAAACAGATTATTTTAATTTGTAAATAATCATTAATTTGGGCAATGGTTAGTAGTACTGAATACTGTACTGAATAAAATTGTCTTCCTTCTTTTTCAAAAAAAAAATATTTAAAAACATTCTACTTAAGCCTATGATCGGATTTGAACCCATGATATTCCATACACCACACCGATGCTCTATCCACTGAGCTACAAGGACTCTTAGGAGGGCGAGGTGACTTGTAACGTTCTTATATAGGCTTGTAAATGGGCTGAAACTGTCTCAAACAAGCACTCACACGTCATGATTTAACTATCTTTGCCAAAGCCACCGTAGCACTGTAGTCATGGGCTCAGATTTTTTTCTTAGTATTATTGGTTTGAAAAAGAAAGAAGACAGATGTTAGAGACTATTTTAATCTAATCTAATCTAAAAAAATAGATTAGATAAAAAAGTAATTTTATCATTAAAACAAAGGTCATAACACTAACATTCTAAAAAAAATTCTAAATCTTCAATTAAAATAATCTCTAGATCTCAAAACCAAGAAATTTATTTCCACAACTGAAACATGTAATAAACTAAGGGGAAACTATAATCTATGTTCACCATTTGTTACCTTTTCCTTTTATTTGCTGCTTGCAAACCACTACAACTCCTGTGTCGGGGATTGAGTTGGTGAACTGATGATTTCTGACAACAAAGAACAGTTTCCTTTCACAATCTAATACTGAACTATATTATCTAATATTCCCCAAAAACATTGAACACGCAATTTCGTGGAAAATTCTAGCTAAAGCAAAACCATATAGTCTGGCAAATAAACGCTGTAATTTATGCTTATTAGAAAAATATTTTATCATCCGCAATCCTGAATTATGTATGCTTAATAAGCACAATGAACTAGTTTCTTCCTGCCAGCACTGCTTCATTCACAAATGGATGCGCAGAGACTGGTGCCCAGGCTATGTCTTCAACCACATGATCGTGCTCTCGCAATTCAAACTTGCATTCTTTACTTGCAACAACCCATATACGAATAGACTGCCAGCAAAATTAATTGACAATATTATTACTAGGGTTAGCAATAAACTACAGTGATAAAACAGTCTAAGTGAACATTAATAATAATTGTCAAAGGTCTACATGAGTTGAAATCTACAATGGCCATGTGGTTTTACATCAAAATCGGCCTGAACTATTAAGTCAGTATGTTTTACTATTTAAAATTTTAGTTTCAACTGGGAAATGGCATTTCGTTTCCAAGATTTTCCAAGCAGGGTATCGACATGTTACCGGTAACTATAGTTACCGTGAAATCCTGCCTGCAACAGTAAATTGCAAAGCTTCTTAACACTCAGATTGCTTTGATCCCAGTTTTGGTACGTCTTTCAAATCATGCCCACATGGTGAAAATTTTAAGTCAGGAAAAGATAACTTTCTGGTGGCTCTTTTTTTAAAAACTCTTAAATTTAAATTACATGTAATAAGTGTTACAGTTATTTTCTAATGATAATACTGTATCTAAAGTTACACATAATATCAATAAAACACTTTTCTAAAAACAAAATTTTCGTCCCTTTCTACCTTTCCCATTATTTTTGCCAATGTAACCAGAATGACATGCATTCTTTTATTTGGCCTTATGTTTTATCACAACATAGATACACACCTGGTCATTAGAACAGCTTGCTAATAATGTTCCTGAAATTAAAAAAAAAAACAAGATTGAGCAGTCCTCCAACATTTACACTAATCCTAAAAAGACAACAGGCCCTACATCACTGACTAATTGGGGCATAATAACGTTTATCGGAAGTGACTGGATTTCACATCGCCCAACAAGACTATTTTAAAGTGCCTTT